>JZKD02S1386613.1:9552-25581 GCA_000966675.3 Picea glauca
TTATGGTGTATTGGTGTAATTCTTATACTATTGTTCATTTCTCATTGGATATAGTTGAATGGTTTAAGTATAAGTTGAAAAAGGTTTTAAATTGTACTTGATACTGATTCACCCCCCCTCAGTATCAACAAGATGTGGCTGAAGGGGACCCTGCTGCATTTTATTGTTGATAGTAAAATCCAGAATAACCTCATCTCAGTAGAGGTCGTCAAACAATTGGATTTTCTGACAACACCACACCCGCAACCATACAACATCGGATGGCTTCACCAGGGACAAGATCTTCATGTTAGCCAATAGTGTCACATGTCATACGACATCAAGCACTTCAAGGATGAGGTACTGTTTGATGTTTTCCTAGTAGAATTCTATGATTTTTTGTTAGTCCAACCATATATATGTGGAAACATGATTTTGTTTATGAGTCTCGACCTCGTAGCATCATTGTTACTCTAGGGGTCATCTCTACAGGATACCAGAGGTAGTTCTGACTACTGTCCCGACAAAACAATGAAGAAAAGTAATTTATCATACAATTTTTTTTTTCCTCTTTACAATATGTTCAGAAGTGAAGGACACTGGAATCATTGTACCCTCGACCCACAACCCTTCTATCCAACAAAATAAAATCAACAAGATTGCATAAGAGTACCAAGATATTACTACACCTACAGGGGTTCCTCCACACTATCCAATCAAGCGAAGTTATAACCAATCCCTTCATGCTCTTCATGTTACATATTCACTAAAAGAGTCCTCCCACACTCATGTATATCATGCAACTATATTTTTTGAATGGATCCAACCTCGCCAACAACAGGTTCATAACAACTTTCACCAAGCTAAGTAGGACAACTTCTTCCACAATGAAAGAAACTCACCAAGGTTTAGATTCAACAAAATATTTCCCAGGAAATTGACGCAATGGATAACATTGCTTCCTAACATGGAAGAGTGATCCATGCACAAATCAGTGGCCACCCACCTACTCCACTCGCTCAAAACAAGGGTTTCCATCTTGGTAATTTTTCTACATTTTTTCGGGTCCTAAATTTCTTGGGTCGTTTTGAGGCCTTAAACAACATTTTTTGGGCCCACCACATTCACACTCTATGACATATACAAAGTGTGAAAAACAATGTGTAGTTATCGGATAGTCCTTTCCAACGAGCTATCATGCGCCCTGAATAGATATCGCATGCAAAAGTTATGCCCTTGAGAATTTGACGTATCAACTACCCTCATCGGGGCTCGCAAACGTTTTTGCATTTCATCTTCCGGGGTTAGGGTTCTGGATTTTATTTATGTAAAAAAGGCCTCTAGAGCCTCATTTCAAACATCATCTTCTTCTTGCGAATAAGCATATCCATCACATCTATTCTCAGAGATAAGTTGCTACCATTCTAGCAAATTTATTCACTCTTTATTTTTACAGTCTTTGTACATTTCCATCATCAATAAAAACAATTGTGCATTAATGTATCTTTGTGTTTATTTCAATACCTATGTGTATTTCATTGTTATATCTCTACCTTCATTTCGTTTTCAAAATCATTTAAATCAATAGTATCATAGCAGGCTACTCATTTTCTCTTTTTAGTGCATTTCCTTGATGTGGTCAAGGTACAAAGAGTTGGGTCTCAATCTAGTTTCTCTTGAGGACAACCTCTCTCACCAGCCCAAGAGGCCTCCCATGGTGGAAGAGAAGAGAGACAAGGGAGTAGAATATCCCATCAAGTTGTTGCTCGCATAATCCTTCACAGAACATAGCAATGAGATGTTGGAGAATTTTTCCTGAATCTTTCGATGATTATCGACAGTAACAGGAGTGCCTTTGTCAAGTAGTCTCTTTGGAGACACTGCCTCATTCAAGATACATGTTATTTTTGATATTCCTGTATTTGAAGGTCATATCTATGTGGATGCTTTGGAAAAATGGTTAAATTTGCTAGAAGGTTATTTCTATGTTCAAAATTTTTCCAAAAGAGAAAATATAACCTTTGCACTCCTTAAGGCTATCCCCAAGGTCAAACATTGGTGGGAAACTTACTGGTAGAAAAATTCCATAGAGGAGTCTAGAATATTTGGGGCTGAGCCCACTTGGGATTTTTTTATGGATTTGGTCAAGGATTAATATTACACTATGGGAAACTATGATGACCAATACATGAGATGGACCATGGTGCATCAAGAGAGGGGGAAAATAGTGTCAAAGTTAAAAACTACCTTTCATACCTTGCACACGAAGTTGGGTATCAAAGAATCTGAGTGGAATCTGGTTCTAAAATACCACAAGGATATACACATGTACATCCAAACTGAAATTGACTTTTTGGACATCTCATCACTGGGAGCAACTTATCGATATGCTGTAAAAATTGAGTAGAAATTTAAGCACCAGAACAAACGAGAATTCAGGTCTACAAATCCACAACAACCAAAGTATGGTAAAGGAAAACCTAATCCAAAAAATAGCCAACCTCAAGACAACCAATCCAAGCCATGGAAAATCAATAGCATGGAGAAGATGAAGAAGGACACTAGGAAGTGGTGCGAATTCCACAAAAACCCTTGGCACAACATCGATGAATGTCACTTGAAATATTCATTGGTAGACGATCTCAAATAAATATAACCGAGCCCCGAATCAAACTTTGATTCAGATAATAATAAAAGGAGAAATATAATTGATGCAGAACCCAATGCTACTATCACGACTGTAGCAATCCAACCAGAAGAACCAGAGGATCTTGAGGAGGGTGAGTGTCTTTTCCATTCATAGATGTGGGTGAAGGGGACCCCACTACATTTTATTGTTAATAGTGGAAGACAAAAGAACCTCATCTCAGTAGAGGTCGTTAAGCAGTTGAATTTTCTGACAACACCACACCTGCAACTATACAATGTTCGATGGATTTGCTAGGGACAAGGTCTTCATGTTAGCCAGTAGTGTCACCTATCATACGAAATAAATCCCTTCAAGGATGAGGCACTGTGTGATGTTTTCCCACTGTATGTCTGTGATGTTTTGTTAGGCCATCCATATATGTGGAAGAATCATGTTTTTTATGAGTCTTGATGCCATATCATCATTGTTACTATGGAGGGTCATCTCTATAGGATACCAGAGGTAGCTTCGATTATTGTCCCGACAAAATAGTGTCACAAAGTAATATCTCATGCAACAAAGTTTATCCTATTCATAATCTGTTCAGAAGAGAAGGAAACTATAATCACAACAACCTTGGCCCATGACCTTTCTATCCAGCAAAAGAAGATAAAAAATATTTAATAAAAGAACCAAGATATTCTTACTGCACCTATAGGGGTGCCTCCACACTTTCCATTCAAGTGAATTTATAGCAAATCCCTTCATCCTCCTCATGTTGTATCTTCACCGATAGAATCCTCCCACACTCAGGTAGATCATGCAGATATATTGGTTGAACGTATCCAACCCTACTAACAACAGGTTCATAACAACATTCACCAAGATAAGCAGGACAACCTCTTCAACAAGGCAAGTAGCTCACCAAGGTTCAAATTTAGAAAACACTTCCCCGAGAACTTGATGCAATGGATACCATTTCTTCCTACTCCGCTGGCTCAAAACAAGGGTTTCCACCTTGGCATTTTTTCTACATATTTTCGAGTCTTAAAATTCAGGGTTCGTTTTGAGTCCCTAAACAACGTTTTTTGGGCCCACTAGAGCCATAGTATAAGCCATGGCCAGAGTGTGAAGAAAAAATGTGTATTCCTCAGATATACTTTTCCAACGAGCTATCGTGTGCCCCAATAAGATATTGTATGAAAAAGTTACGCCCTTGGGAAGTTGACCCATCAACTACCCCCATCAGGGCCTGTAAACCTTTTGGCATTTCATTTTTCGAGGTTAGGGTTTTGGATTTTATTTATGTTAAAAAGGCCTCTAGTGCCTCATTGTAAACATAATCTTCTTCATGCGAATGAGCGTAGCTATCACATCTCTTCTTAGAGATAAGTTGCCACCATTATGACGAGTTTATTCACTCTTTATTTTTACAGTCTCTGTACATGTTATAAAGAAAATCACTCTATGGCATGGGGTAAACCACAATAGATGTAAATGATTGTAGAAATAAACTCTAATATCATGTATGCTATATAAAGAAATATGCTAACAAGACAATATAAGAAGCCTACCTCTTCCAAACGTTCAATGAAGTCCATCGTTGAGCACTTGACTCAAATCAATACACCTACAACTTGTCCTCAACAACCAAGATATGTAAGGATATGGTGATAATATATAAAGTTATCACATTCAATATCATAATCCATCAATATTCATAACAAATATGTCTGTGGAATAACAATTCAAATATTTGCAAGACATTAATTGGATGAGAAAAGAGTATTTATATTAAAATGTAATCAACAGAAGTGTATGAATGACAAACTTATGTGTCGGGACGTTCAGAACCGAGAAACTAAGTCCATTCCAGTTGGGCCTCCAACACTTCAATACTCCACCAAAGGCAAGCTCATATAAGAGAGATAATGAGGTTCTCCATCAAGCAGGGAAGAACTTGGGGGCTAAACAATGTGTTTAGAATTAAAAGGACAAAGGGATGCAGACTCAATATGAAGTGAATAATTTCTTCAGAGTAAATTTTCTCTCAAAGTTGAATTCTTCTCCCTCTTTCCACACCTTGGATATGGCCCATTTATAGCCTTCAAATGGAACTGAAGGGCTGAGTCGGAACGTTTCTAGTATATGGAAGGTCAAGGATCATGGATCCTATAATGTGACATGGAAAATCGACACCATTTTTTAATTTTGAGCACAAAACCTGATGTACGCGGGATGTAATGGTGCAACCTGCGTATATGCATGTTGTATAGCTGTTAGGGAAAATATATGTGGAAAAATACAATTTTTAGATTTGGAAACTGCAAAAATGGACTTCAAGTCTGCATAGGGAAATGCAAAAAGGTCTTCTGAGCAAGTTTGTATAGGGTGAGGAAAATCTTTCTATAACAGTACATTTCCGTCATTAATTAAAAAAAATGTGCATTACTGTATCTCTATGTTTAATCCAATATCTCTATATATTTCATTGTTATATCTCTACCTTAATTTTGTTCTCAAAATAATCCGAATGAGACATACACATATGAAGAGATCAACTAAAGAAGGAAAGAGTTGGTCATCTAAGAAACCTAGTCGACCGAGTCGACTACTAAATGTTGGATCGACTTGGTTCAATTATTCTGACTTCTAGTTGAATGCGACTGGACTCAATGCTATTCAGTTCACGTAATACAAAGTCACAAATGTAAAGGGGCCATATTAAGCCTTTAAAGAATTATGTAATCTACGGGTTCATGGAATCATCCAAAATTATATGAAGTCATGTGAATTGTAAAAGTAATATGAAGGGAATCACTCGGTCGAGTCGACTTGTAATCGAGTCTAAGTCAATTCGAACAAGAAATTTTTTGTTGAGTCAAATTAAAGCTAATTTCAAGTCAAGATTGGTTCCTTTTCGATCAATTAATATTTAATTTGAGGGGGTTAAACATGTGTCTTTTCTTAATAAAGGTGATCCCCTCTGTCATTGTAATGTAAGTACAACATTCAATTGATTTTGTAAAATCCGAGTACTAGAAATGTGTCTTTTCTATTAAGTTATGTCATTGGTACATAATACATTGTGGAACAAATAGTAATTGGTATGAAATAACCTGAATACACAATGTGCTAGAGAAGTGTGACTAGGAAGAAAAAGCAGCACGCCGACACAAAAAGCAATCAAAAAATGGAAAATCAGTGATCGAACAATGGAAAATTGTGGCTCGATAGGGAATTTATGGAACAACTTATAAAAGAAGCAAATGAAAACAACCAAGACTCATTTTGACTTTTAGAAAACCAAAGACAAGGGATAAATTTAGTGTGAGTGAGTGATTCTGAGGTGTTCACTAATGATTCAGACAATCCCTTCCATATTTAGCAAATCGACACCCCCAAATCTTGGAGATCCTAGCTGGTTCATGAGGAAAACGTGAAGTATCATGAAGTATGCATAAAACATAGCAGTCGATGGAGAAAACCCTAACCAACCTAAAGGAGTCATGGATTTTGATGTCATTCCATCCCAGTGATCAAACTAGTTAGTCCAAATATCATAGAAGAGCAAGACCAACAAGACCCGACAACATAAGAAATGGACAGCGACCCGCATAGTGAATTGAAAAACACTAGCACAGAAAAAAACCCACGCAAAAAAACAGGTTAGGAGAAGCACAACCATATGATCTACTAAATGAGGAAGATGATGAATGGACAAAATTTGATGAGCCTAGGAAACAGGAAGAAGAAGAGTAACATCGTGCAACAAAGAAAATGAAACAATCAGAGGAACAAGTGTAGGTTGAAGACATTGAAAACCAACTCAACACATATATTGAAGAAGAACATGACAATGAGGAAAATAACCAAGTGGAGATAATAGGGCCATCAACAGGGAAAAAGAAGACAAGGGAAAAAATTGTAGCACCAACAACACTGGGCAAGCAGAAGGAACTCACAATGTCACTACTGCAGATACTAAAGGAGTTAAAATAGTTGATGACATGTTAGTATTTTTTAATAAGCTTAAGTATGTTCACCATGATGTTGTAGATGGGGAATTTTCCTGAGTTCATGCAACAAGTTTACATGGAAAGTAAAGCAGACGGCCCATCAGGAGATCCCATACTAGAGCCAAAACAATGGATTGCGGGGATATACATCACATGAATTATGAATATGTTGGATATTCCTCACTTTGGGAGAGGAAAGGACGTGAATACATGTGTCAAAACATTACTGGAACAGGTACATGGAGGAATATTATGGATGGATATGCTTGTATCAATAGATGTGGACCTAATTGCTGAAATCACAAGATTACCTATAAATGGAGAAAAACCAGAGAAGTACTTGGATGACAAAACAAAACAAAAATCTATAACAGACAAGATAAAGAATAAATATGGGATTGATAGAGGATCCAAGGGAATGATTATTAAACAAATAACTAAACCAACAACTAGGTTTGTGAAAAAATGTATTGCATGGAAATTGTTGATAAAATGTCGCAAAGAGGAATCCTTTGCAGGTGTAATAGCATCATCTATGTAGTGCGTAAAGGAAAATCTTCTTAGGTGGGCCAAATATCTAGTAAAATTGTTTTTGGATGATTGAAAGGATGCGCAGGACCTCGAATCAGAATTTAATTATCCATGCCTAATCATATTGATCGCACTGGTTGGATGGGGAGAACCAAAGTACAATGGATTTTACCAGAGGCTAGGGAAATGTTGCACAACAAAATACACAACCTTATGACATACTTCAGATCCAAAGTAAATGAAGGCAAATGCTAGAATTTTTTCCATGGTCTATGATGAGATGTGGGAGAAGCTAGAAAAGACATGGAGAATACCACTAGAAGTTGTGAGAGAGAATCAATGAATAACCAATTTTCAAGCTTCAAGGAATAACATATGGATCTAGACTAAGAAGGATCCTAAAAATGAATGGCTATAGTTGAGATATTGTGTCATTGGGGAAGAATTATAGTGGGCTATGAAGGATTGGCCTGAAGAGTGGAAGGTGCCAACAATCTCAAATAAAGTACCAAAATAAGAAACAAGTAGAGACTGGACCTTCACAAAATTCAACCATCCCAACAACAAAAACAATGAAACCTATAGAGCACACAAACGAAACAGGGGGTAGCACAACAACTAAAAATACAAGATAAAAAAACACTTTACAAAAGGCTTCAACTCAAGAAAAGGAGCACACAGAAGAAATAAATGGAGGAACAAAAAATAATACTAATATTCCTATGCAGGAGGAAATAGGAGGTGGAAATCTCCTAGATTGGGATATTCCAGCTCAAACCACACAGACAGAGACACTTCCAAGGAAAATAACAGTGTTTCAAACAACAAGAAAACACAAGAAAATGAAGGTGCATAAGGAAATTCCTCAGCTTACACTTACAAATGATGATGTAGAATTAGTAGTAGAAAAAGTGCAGGATCACACGAAGAAAGCCTTGTATGATGCTGAGAAGCAGAGGGACGAAATAGTGAAGAAATTGATAGAGGTCAAAGATGCATTAGAATAGTTGTAGATTACTAAAAAACAAAAAAGAGAGAAGGCACAACAAAAGCAAACCTCTTAGGAAAGAATACTTCCAGAAAAGGAGATAATGAAAAACATAGTTATGGGAAGTGAAAATTTATGTATCACCTAGGCGATGTTGCAGTTAGATGAAGCTATAATGCAGAGGCCATTGAATGATATAGATCATCTCGACTTGTCACTTCCCAATATTCCAACTAAAGTGTTGTATAAACTACAGATAAGTGTCATGCAATAAATCTAGTCAAGGGCCCATGAAGATGCCACAAGCTTACAATTGGCCAAGGAAGTAAATAATACACTGGGGATAACTCTTAACCAAGTGAACTTCAAGAGGGATGAAACAAAGAAGAACACTGGAAGAATAGAAAAACGAGTTGAATAAGTATTTAAAACCATTTCTGACATCGCACAAGGAGAGAATATATGTACAGAGGATAAAATTGAGAAAATAGCACAAGTTATGGAGACTTACAAAATCCAAATTACATAGTTGATAGAACTCTAGTACTTAGTATTCCACTAGAAGTAAGAATAAAAAGAGAGCAAGAGGCTACAAATCATATAGAAAGGATTGTGCTCGTAATCCAGGAAATAACATAGCTTTACAATAAGAGCATGCAACGATGGAAAAACCTCCATGAGGATGGGAAAATTCAAGATTTGGATAAAAAAGGAGAAGGGATAAGCACTGTGATGGAAGACTTGAAGTAGAAGCATAAAAATATAACAATACCCGATAGAATGAAAAGTGCAAAAGAGATGAAGAATTTGTAGGCAGATCTTAAGTCCATACAAGTAGATAAGCAATCAAGGCAGGCTCAGTTAGAACCATTCAAGAAGAAGCAGAGTAGATGCTCACTGAGATTTACACAATAAATGGCCAAATTGAACAGGTTGGCTTGGAGAGTGGGGAACTGTTGAAGGAACACATTACTATGCAGAATGTGGAGATTATAGCAGAAAATAATGTGTAGATAAAATCCCAAGTTTAATAAATTAAAAACATGTTTTAGGTGCTCGAGAGGTCAGTATAGGAAGCACACACTACCTAAGTGGCTCAGGATGAGCCATAGGTGAGTGTTGGGGGCCTATTGGTGTAGGCTATTTTCGTACAAATTTGAGGAAGTCTTGATAAATATGGGGATGAAAATAGAATAATATGGAAGGTGCAATAATTAATGAAGGAAGTTAGGTAATTGACCAAAGAAGGACTGTGTTCCGGAAAACCTTGAAAAGCAACGCCAGGAAACCAGGAAAGTCAAAGAAAGGAATAAATATGTGGATCAACAATGAAAACAGTTGGATTTTGGACAAGCCATGATTAGGAAGTTAGAAATTGGACAGATCTAATCCACCCAAGGTTAGTGGGTTATGGTTTTGGACAATTTTGTAATCGTTAATCAACCCCTTTTTGTAATATAAATATACTTTTGTGAGTGAGAAGAGGGGATAATATGATCATAGAGCCAATTGTTTTAGATAGAGCAAGAGAGTTTCTCAGAGATATATTAGATCAAGTATTGCAATCGAGGGTAAGGTCATAAGTCATGGGTTGTGGAGCCTACTATGATCTTGTCAGCCTCTAAGTGGAGTATGCAACCTATGAGGTTTATTCCATATAACTACCAGGTGGGAGAAATAAATGTAATGTGCACAACGCTATAACCTTGATGCAGAATAATAAATGTAATACCCCTAGGCCGAAACCCAAATGTAAATGTAAAAACAACTATACTTAGGTTGGTGAATCAGATGCAGAAAGGATAGTATGTCTGTGATGTAAATTAAATGTAATAATATGGAAATATCAATGAAAAACACACCACTGCATGCAGACCAACAATGTAAAATAGTATGGCACCTATGAGGAAGTTTTTCGTGTTGTCTGAGATACATTAGCATGTTAAGAATTCCTTTACCTAGATGGAGTTTAGTCCCATCTTGGGGGTGACCCACTATTGAGACCTATGAGAAGCGTGGTCTAAGGCTAGGAGGAATGTGGAAGGTCTTTACACAGTTGGTGGTCTTTTTATCAAAGATAAGTGTCAATTGTGTGTTAAATTACATGTTGCATTATTATTTATGCATTTTATTTTATGGGATTTTCCTGTGTATGATGCATGTGTATTTCCATTATTATTTTGTATATGCATGTGTATTTGCATAGTATTTTCATGTTTTAAATTTTCATATAGTTCGAAGAATTCATCATGTGACATAGCCTAGCAGGTGGTTAGGGATGCTACAATATGATATCATAGCTTCAGTTTCAACACTGAGCCTACATGGGTCGAGCAAGTTGAATTGAAGAAAAAATTTCACAGAGAATTGAAGTTACAAGGTGCCAGGAGGGCGTCAAGAGAACACTTTGAAGGTGTTCGAAAGATCAGGAGGGGTAGCGGTTTGATAAACCACAATAGTTGTTGATTTTGGGCTGCAAGATTAGATCTGGTTCATTGGATCAAACCCATACGAGAGGAAGTGCACAACAGAGGAGATCAGATCCTAACCAGTGGATCTGAGCATGGGAGAATGAGGGTTGTCAATCAAGTTTCTCGGGCCGTAAGTCTTGGCCAAAGTGGAGTGGATCTTAGCCATATATCCCATTGTGGAATCTAAGCCGTAGATCTCACGGTTTGTCTATTCGGCACTCCGGGAGATTTTAGTCTTTGTGTTACTAGGAGGATAAATCCTCAAATCCTGGAGTCCCAAAACAGATCTCATTCGTAGATCTCAGAGTGAAGCGGGGGTCATTGATTGGTATCCCTTCAACATTCGGTTATTTGGGTGATCTTGGAGGTATCCATTGGAAAATGGTTGAAGCCCCGAAGCTCTGAAGTACCGAAGTTAATCCCCACCATAGATCACTGAGAGAGTGCGAGTCGTTGCATCCCCGAGGGGTTCGACGATTCAACACTCCAAGAGAATTTGATTGTGATTGCACACAGTAGATATTTTTTGAAGTCCTAAAGGCTAGAGTAAATCCTAACCATTGGGTTTTGGGTACATGTGTCAATAGATTATCAAGTATTCATCCCTCAAGAGGATTCTGTGTGAAATTTGTTTTGGTGCAGAAAGTCCCAAAGTCTCGAAGCCCAGAGTCAATCCTGGAAGTTCATTGACGGGGACACATGGTCTGTGGATCTCCTCCCTTCGCCATTTAGGTGTTTGGAAGTTCAGTAATTTGGGGGTGATTAGAAGCAAGAAACCCGAAGCCCTGAGCTACTCTCAGTCATAGACCTTGGGAGGGAGCATGGATCATTTATCCTCGAACCCTTCAAGAGTTCACTAGTTCGGTGTTCAGGAGAATTGGAAGGTGTTGTGGTGAGAACCTATGAAGCCTGAAGTTCTAGATCATTGGAGTAATGAAGCTCCGAATAGATCCTCTTTGGGAGTTTTATAGTTCGATGTTCAAGGGAATTAGAAGGTGTTGTGGTGAGAACCTTTGAAGTCCAAAGTTTCACAGCATTTGATTAACGAAGCTCCAGATAGTGCCTCTTCAGGAGTTTGCCAGTTCGACATTTGGGGGAATTGCAAGATGTTGTGGTTAGAACCTATGCAGTTTGAAGTTTTGGAGCGCTGGACTAATGAATCTCTAGATAGCGCCTCTCCAAGAGTTTGTGAGTTCGTCGTTCAAGGGAATTGGAAGGCATTTTCGTGAGAACCTCTGAAGCCCAAAGTTTTGGATTGAAGGAGTAAGGAACCTATGGATAACATCTCTGCAAGAGTTTTCCAGTTCGACATTTAGGGGAATTGGAGTGTGTTTTTGTAAGAACCTTCGAAGCCCAAAGTTCTGGAGCACCGGAGTAATGAAGCTCTGGTTATCACCTCTCTAGGAGTTCTCCAATTCGGTGTTCAAATAATTTAGAGTGTGTTATTGTAAGAACCTCCAAAGTCCAAAGTTTTAGAGTGTCGAAATTGCGGAGCTCTGAATAACGTCTTGTGGATAAACACCTGGTCCTCTCCCATGGTCATATGAGGTTTCAGCTGAAGTAAAGGGGATAGCACCTGAAATTGGATTCTAAGGTAAAAAGGGGATTAAAAAAAAGTGCTCGTAGGTTCTATTATACCTGCATAAAGAAATAAAATGGGTCTATTTACATTATGAGAGGATCCATCAAGGTTCCAAGAGATAATTCGGCTCCCGAAGAAGATCACCTATACAATTATTTCCTTCATAGAAAGGACAATTTTAAAATTACCATAACTTTTTTCTCAAGACTCATAATTGAGCATGGAAGCAGATGTTGGAAATATCTTGGACAGGAGAATATAACTATTCACCTAGAAGATTGATCTGGGTAGTCAATTTCTTCAGGAAATCAGAATAAAGAGTTATGATGCATTATTTAACCATAATTGTTCATAATTTCATGCAATTGTTAAATCAATTAGCCTAACAAGTTATGTTGTCTACACATTTTGCATAGTTAACAACAACTAGAACATAACAAGATCAACACAGAGTTCATAGTCATGGAGGATACACAGGGGGATTACATCCAGGATGATGAGATCAGAGGGATGTATGTCAATATGGGTAATAAGGTACAAACTCAAATGGTCATGGAGAAGGAAAGGAAGAAAAAATGAACTTGGTGGAGACCATTAAAAGTTTGGAAAAGGATGTACACATTTAAAAATTTGATAATGAGAGGCTTATGAAAGCCAAGGAGCAGCAGGAGGACTTTAACATAAATTTTAATGTTGATCTTGGGAAGATTAGAAAAGAAGATGGATAAGGAGAATGTCTCAAGAAAATAGGGAAGTCACAGGTCTCATGATGAGAGGGGAAGAACAAGAAGTGTTGGCAGACATAATCATCACTCCCCAAGGAATTACACTAGGAGAGCACACATTAGTTCAAGTCCATCCCCTGTTAGGAAACATAAGAGGAGGTCTGGGGTGGATGACCTACAAGGAGAAATGAACAAAATCAATCCTCCTACATTTGATGGTGGGCACAAGAAGGATGATGATGTTGAAACATGGTTGCTAACCATGAGGATGTATTTTCAATTACATAATTAATTTTCACATGAAGAAGGAAGAATTTCCATCTATCATCTCAATGGAAAGGCATCCATGTGGTGGGACCAATTTTTTTTGAGAAAAATGTTACTTGGAAGGAATTAAAGAAGTATTTTCAAAAGAAATACTTGACTAAGAGATACCATGACAAGAAAAATGAAGGATTTATTTGAAATCAAACTTGGGAGTATGACCATAGATGAATATGAAAGAAGGTTTTTAGAATTGTTAAAGTATGTTTCTTTCATCAAGGAAGAGTCAGTTAAGATTCAAAGGTATTTGAGTGGACTTCCATCATTTTTCAGTGACAAGATACAATATGATCATCCCAAAACATTGGAGGAGACCATAAGGCAAGCTAAATTCCTTTATGATCAACATAAAGGAAGGTCAAATTTCCAAAAAAATGGGAAGAAGAGAAGAAAAACAAGATGGAACAGAGGAAAAAGTGGACTAAGCCACCCTTCTTTAGAAATAATCCTCACGGAGAACCAACTTCTAGAGAATCCAGACTTATTGAGACAGGGGGGAAAAGACCAAGGAATGCACCTATTCAATGTTGGGGTTGTGGGGGAGATCATATGTATAGAGATTATCCTCACAGAGGTGAAAAAGTGAGGATTATTTACAATATACAACAAGTTGATAAAATGGAGGACATGGGGAAAAATGTACCTAGGATCTACGCATCCCTAGACAAAAAGAAAGCTGAGTTTCAATCACATATGATTGAAGTGGAAGGTAAAATCAATAACCAAACCATTGTTATTTTAATTGATTCAGGAGCTAGTCATAGTTATATAGATCCTAAGTTGGTGGAAATATTTCATTTTCCAAGAAGCAAGCATGGAAAATCTTGGTTGGTGCAGCTGGCTACCGGAGCTAAAAGAAAAAGTAATGAGATGGTTAAGGCATGTCTAATGTACATGAATGGATTGAGCACCGGGGTAGATTTGAACATCTTACCTTTAGGTTCCTATGTCTGTTTAATTGGTATGGATTGGTTGGACCAACATCATGTTATCCTAGATTTTTATAATAAGACATTTACTTGATGGGATGAGGAAGGGAACCTAAGGATAGTATAGGGAATCCCAGGGCAGTGACTGTCAGAGAAATTTCATCATTGTAGCTAAAGAAAAGTTACAGAAAAGGGTGTCAAATATTTGCAGCACATATGGAAGAGACACCTAAAGATAAGGTGTCAAATATTGAAAATTATGTAGTCTTTAAAGAGTTTGAAGATGTATTTAAAGAAATACCAGGATTACCCCCTAAAAAATATATTGATTTCTCCATCAATCTAATGCCTGGAGCAACCCCAGTATCCAAGACCCCTTATAAGATGACAAAGCTAGAATTGAAGGAATTGCAAATGCAACTTGAAGAGCTTTTGAAGAAGGGGTATATATGCCCAAGTATGTCACCTTGGGGTGCCCCAGTATTATTTGTGAAGAAAAGGGATGGAACATTGAGACTTTGCATTGACTTCAGGCAGTTGAACCAAGGATCAATGACCTCTTTGATCAGTTGAAAGATGAAAAAATATTCTCTAAGATTGATCTTAGGTCAGGTTATCATCAAGTAAGAATTAAATAACAAGATATCAACAAGATTTCTTTGAGAACAAGGTATGAGAATTATGAGTTCACAGTGGTGCCATTTGGGGTTATCAAATGCACCAATTGTCTTCATGTGTTTAATGAATGGTATTTTCAAAGAATACTTAGATAATTTTGTCATTGTATTCTTAGAGGACATTCTTATATATTCTAAGTCAAAGGAAGAGCATGAAAAACACTTGAGGATGGTATTAAAAGTATTAAGGGAGCATCAGTTGTATGCCAAATTGGGCAAGTGCTCATTTTATCAGAAGCAAATTCATTATTTGGGACATATCATTTCAGAGGAAGGCATAGCAGTGGATCCTGAAAAGATTGAGGCCATTACAAGATGGTCAGCACCAAAGAATTTGACAAAGGTCATATCATTCATGGGCCTTGCAGACTACTATAGGAGATTTATTGAGTGATCCAAGGGATCAAAATTTGCTCAAAAATCAATTTGATCAAAATTTCTTCAAAACAGACACATGCATAAGCCTCGTCCTCAAGATCCAAACACAACTTGAACGCGTTCAAACAAATTTTGTATGAGTGAGATATCATGTTTTGTCCATTTTGTCAAACAAACAAAATTTTGTTGACCGTATAGTCTGTACAGTATGTACAATGCCGTTGTGACATGGTATGGTCCCTATTGGCACAGGGGCAGACCCAGGGTTCAATGCTTAAACAACGCACCAACAAAACCCTAACTATTGGCCTTTCGGAAAAACCTGTGAAGCAAATGAAGTCTCACCCAAGGTAGAGGGAGAGGTGTTTGTAGGACTCTGGTGTCTGCAACCTTTGTTGGGACACATATCTATGGTTACAATAATCTAAAAAAGAACTTAACAATTATCCTTCATTAGTATCTACCCCATACTTACTTCACAGACAAAACCCTAAGTACAGAGAAATGAAGTATTAAACTAGATCTAACACATTTAAGCACCTAGCATGGAGGGATAGATCAGATCTAACATTCATTTATTGTTGGAAATACTAAAACAACTGAGAGGGGGGGTGAATCAGTTGTTTATAAGCTTAAACAATTTTACACCTTCTTAACAATTACTAATATTTCTTCATGTGTTATCAAGCAACATACAACATATGGACAGTAAGAGTAAAGATCATTAGTCACACATAAAATACACACAGAGACAGATTTTCATGAGGAAACCCATAAAGGGAGAAAACCTCTTCTTC
>JZKD02S1386613.1:49233-69818 GCA_000966675.3 Picea glauca
AAAACAATATGACCAAATCCATTATAATTTTCATAAGAACAAGACCAATAACTTTTATGCCCAAAGGTTTAACAATCAAATATATCCAAATGCGCAATCAAGGTAAGATAATGCTCAGGAACATAAGTTCGAGACGACCTTTAGCAGTCATGTGATAAACCAATGATCAAGCGTCTTTCAGCAAATTAACCAAAAACGATGACAATCTAAGCAACGAAAGAGGTGTTTTCAACTTGCAGTTGTGAAAACTAAGACGAAATTGAATCGCAATGGTCGCAAAAAATGAGACTAATGTCTAAAAGAAAAATGCGACAATGATTTGTCGTAGCACGACAAGGGGTGTAGGCAGCTTTTTGAGAGCAATCAAAAAAATGGGTTGGATGCCAACAGGGAAACATTCCTTTTCTTGGAGGGATCAACCTCATCAACATGATCCCTAGGCAGTGTTACTTCACCTTGCTTTTGTTGATCTTCTTTTCCATTGGTCTCTTCTTTATCTACTTCTCCATCACCTCCTCGTCTCGATGATTCTTAGGCGTTTTCTTCTGAGGCATTGCTCAACTGCTGGACCTCTTCGGTCTTCTTCCTTCTACTAGTTCCAGGTGTATCATGTTCTTTGCGAGTGGCCTCTGAGATTCCGATTTGTTTAGGGTCTGACAGTTCTTTAGGGTCAACAGGGATAAGGAGCTCTGTAGGCCAATCCTTGGTTATCTCTTCTAGGTCTTCCTCTGTGAGCTTATAGTATGACTGAAGTTCTTCTTTGCTCTCGTCTGCACATGCAATGATATAAGTAAAACATCGATCTGCATGGAACTTCATAAGGGGCCTAAACTGGTGTAGGGTGTTCGACGTCATACAAGGGACAACTTCAATAACCCTCTTTAACTGGAGATAATAGGTATGGAATAATGTGTTCACCTGCCACTGTTTTCCCATATCGCTTGAATATGAAAGCATGGTGAACTTTGCAGTGAGCGGCTCGAACGACTCAATGTCAGGGAAGGTCACACCTTCTGGAATATCCCAAGATATAAACATGTTGAGGATCATGATCTAGCTAAAGTAGAACTCATATCCCTGATCCTGAGCTTCGTGACAATCCAATTTTAACTAGTTGACGAAGTACTTTGCCCAATTCATCTGTAGTCCTTCTACGCATTTTACAGTGAGGTCAACAACGAACCCTGTGACCTGTGTAGGTCTGTTGTTTATCACTAGCCTCCCTGCGATCAGCTGGAAGACTAGGCTCACTACACCATTATGGATGGAGGCTACCTTGTATCCTTGCATCCCCTTTTCTACATCGCCATAGGTATCCTTAATTCTTTGTGCTAGGGCACAATCTGCAACCTTCCCTGGGTAGAAGTCTTGCAGGTATGGTCCCTGCATGCTCAATCCAATGATCCTATGGATCAACTTTGGGCCAATGATGATGATTCTGTCTAGCCACAGATAGCCACCATGGTAGCACGACAACAGGAGCTTAACACACACGTTAACTTTCTGGTGCCTTCCAAAACGTGGTATCTTCATTGCGTTCAAGATAGTGTACTATGCAAGGTTCATAGTCCATGGTTGGGGGATTATCCTCGATTTGTTCCCCTTCATCCTAGTCAAGTACCTATGAGGGGAGAACATGTTGTGGTTCTTGCGATCCCCTAGGTTGAAGTCGCTAAATTTTAATGTCATGATCTTGTCTAGCTAGGTTCGAACTGCATGTATCCCCTTCGGGAGGTATGCAGTAACTAGGGCGTAATCAATGTCCCTTGGGACACTGTCACAACTCACCACGCCGTCCAGGGGCGGGATGTAGTCAATTAGGATAGATGGGATCAACTTCACATTTGCTAAGTTATCTCGATGCTTGGTTCATTTCTCGGCTACAACTTGGGATGTTCCAGATCCGCGAGCAATCGATGGAGAGGCTTGCAATCCTCTCATCAATGAAGCTTGAATCACTGCAAACATTACTTTTTCGGCCATTAGATCGATTAAGACTTCTTCTACAGACTTTTAAATTGTGTTGAGTTCATTCGACATACACGCTCGATATTGGATTCTCAGGTCGATGAACAACTGTTCAATATAATAAAACAAGTGGTAGAGTCTTAGTAAACACAACACGGAAACAATGAGTTCTCTCATTGGTGCGGATACAATTTGAAAAATTATTCTCGATGCAAAAGTCAACGAAATAAGTAGACAGCGGTGTAATGGATCTCTCCAATAGGTGAGAATCCTTCATCAATGCAGTTATGTCCGTTACGGTGCGGTCTCAACGGCCTGATGGCAAGCTTTCTGGCCATAGTTGTTGTTCTAACCAGTGAGAATCCTTCATCAATGCAGTTATGTCCGTTACGGTGCGGTCCCAACGGCCTGATGGCAAGCTTTCTGGCCATAGTTGTTGTTCTAACCATTCAGGGCGTCGGTCTAATGGTCATAAAGATTCCAACTATCATATCGCTCCACCATGGTGAAGTGCCACTTGGCATTGTTTTGGTATCCTGACGAATTTCCAGTTTTGCAAACCTGCCTTGTGCGAAGTCTTCTTTGGAACCTCCTGCAACTTTTCTAGCTTTGCTCTCTTCTTACTGATCTTTCTAGCTTTCTTCCCGGTGATCTGCATCTTGGTATTCTTCTTTCCATTCTGATTCTTATCTGTACTCAACATAGTAACTTCACAATGATGAGATTTTGTCATAGGGTTCAAGGGTAATACTTCTTTTATGTCTGGGGTAGGTTCTATACTAAGTAGGATAGTTAATGGTGCAGTGATTAACTATCCTACTTATGATAAGGAGCTGTATGTTTTGGTGCAAAGTGTGAAAAAATGGAAACATTATTTGTTGGGAAAAGAAACTATCATTCACATAGATCATCAACCATTGCAATACTTACAATAAAAAACGAAGTTGCAACAAGCAAGGCACTTCAGATGGATGGGTTTTCTACAACAATTCCACTTGGTTATAAAGTATAAAAAGGGAATTTATAACACAGTTGTTGATATGATTTCTAGGCCTATTGTTAGTGCTTTAGTTATTCTTAAGCATAATTATGTCATGCATGAGAGATATGTTGAACAATATGCTTTAGATGTTGATTTTAAACAGGTTTATGCAACTTTGTGTCATTCTATCCAATTTGAGGAATTGGATTGCCATGTGCATGATAAGATTTTGTATCATCTTGGCAAGATATGTATTCCAAAGGGTGAAAGATTCAACATCATAAGGGAATCTTATTCTTCTCTTATTGCTAGCCACTTTGGTGTAGGCAAGATGGTGGCTAATTTGCAAAGGTATTTCTATTGACCTAAAATGAATGAAAGTGTTTCAAGATATGTAAGAGGATGTTCTCTATATGCTACAAGAAAGCCTAGAAATTGAAAGTTGGGTTTGTATACTCCACTTCCAGTTCCTTCACATCCTTGGGAAATGATTTTCATGGATTTTGTAGGAGGTATACATATGTCTAAAAAAAGTCATGATTATCTTTCTATCGTGGTTGATCGTTTCAGCACAATGTGTATTTTGATGCCTTGTAAGAAGCAAGTTACAACTAAGAAAACAACACATATATTCTTTCATCATGTTTGGGTACATTTTGGGTTCCCTAAATACATTATTTCTGATCGAGATTCTCCATTTATTGGGAACTTTTGGTCAAGTTTATGGACACTCATGGACACCAAGATGAAAAAGAGAACAGATTTTCATCCACAAATCGATGGTCAAAAAGAAGTGGTTAATAGGATAGTAGTGCATCTTCTTCGTGGTTATTGCAGCAAACATCCTAAGCTTTGGGATGAGCACCTACACTACATTCAACATGATTACAACCGGGCTAAGCACTCTTCAACTCAAAAATCTCCATTTGAAGCATGTTTTGGTTATTTTTCCAAATCTCCTTTATATTTTATCTTTGGGAAAGACATTTCTATTGATGGTCAATATGACATTGATAGGGAAAATAAGTTCACTGAACAAATTTAGTTGGTGCATCAAATGGTACAAGAATAGTTGGAAAAGAGCCAAGACAAGTACAAGAAAAGACATGAAAAGCATCGTGTTGATCACAGTTTCCAAGTTGGAGATGAAGTTTGGATTTACATTAGCAAAGAGAGGCTTAAAGGAGAAGGTAAAAAACTGAAACCAATTAGATATGGACCTTTCAAGATTCTTGAAAAGATTGGTAAGAATGCCTTCTATTTGGATTTGCCCCCTTATATGAAAATGTATGAAGTTGTCAATGTTGAGAATTTGATATTATATGAGCCTCCTTTGATTGATGATCAAGGAGAACATGCTCATATTCCTTCTATAGATGACTTCTTTCCATAATATCTTTCAGAACTGCATGAAGATACAATCCTTGACAGGAGGATGAGAACTTCAAAACGAGTGAATCTTGAATACCTTCAAAGTTGGTCTTAAAGGCACAAATCCAAGCAAGGCCAAGTGGATTGAGGTTGGAAAGGTGATGGAACTGTACACTCATCTTCAGATAGACTGAAAGTAGTCTTATGGAGGTCCAAAAGATTCCCAATGGGGAGGAGTGATCCAAGGGATCAAAATTTGCTCTAAAATAAAAGTTCTCATAATTGCTTCAAAACAGACATGTGTGTAGGCATCGTCCTCACGATCCCAACACAGCTTGAACGATTTCAAACAGACGTCATAAGAGTGAGATATCGTGTTCTATCAATTTTTCCAAACAAGCAAAATTTAGTTGACTATACAATTCGTACAGTGATGACGTGGCATAGTACAGTCCACTATGAGGAGTTGACAGGATGACTGGGTAGGAGATTTGGTAGATACATGGACCAGTAGTTTGCTAACACATGATACTTGGGTGGAAAGTGGTATGTTTCCACATGGCACCCCTCTAGTGTATAAAATATTGTGGTAGTCCGCGGGGGTCAAACCCCCAACCTCCGGGGTGCATGGCATAGTCTTTGCATAGGTCGAGCCACCAACCCGCCTATGCAATGGTACTTAACCATAATCATTTTCATATTTATTTGAATTGGATTTTGTGTATGGGTGGTGGAGAAAAGGGTCAAGTCTTAGCCTCAACGTCCAGTTCATATTACACCATACGACCACTACTTTTAACCAATGGCGCGCGGGGTTGTTATCCAAGGTGTTAAGACCATAAGGCATGGATTCTTTTCCATATGACCACTCCATATGACCCTCAATCTTGGAGCTACAACAGTTGTGGGTAGGTTCTATATTCTGGGTCGGCACTAGGCCACATGGCCCATGTGACCATCACCTCCACCGAAAAGGCGCTAGGCCTATAACGGATCAAAAGTTCACCCCATTTCTCAGAACGATGTGGTGTGCTAGGTTTGGGGCCCAGTAATGTTGCGAGAGCCAGGTTAGTCACATAAAGGTGTGAATTGGAGAACCAAAGACAACAAGCTTGAAGGGGAAATTTTCCAGGAGGATATCTTCTTCATTTTTTGGCCAAACCAGGTGCAGAAAGAGCCTAGCTAGGGGTTTTTGGATGTTTTGGAGCCATTGGAGCTATCTATTTGGAATTTTGAGCATTTTAAAGATTTTTTTTTATAACTTTGATCAAATAATTAAAAATATCTATTGTAAGTTGCACCAGGATATGTATCCCAAGAGAGGGGTGAACTCCTTTATCATTTGTTGTGTTATGTGTTTACTTTGATGGTTGTTATTCCTAGTTATTATTTGCATCTTAAGTGTAAAAAATATCTAGTTTATGTGTTTGCAAATTGATCCTTTTGCCCAAGAACAAATAATTAACACTTACAAATATTTTAAAAAGCTACAAGTCTTCTCATTTTCATATCATTGACGGATTCTCAAAGATTGCATACCCGATCACTTCCTCACAGAAGAAGGGGGTGAAGCTTCAATGGACATTGGATTGTGAAAAGAGTTTCCAACACTTGAAACATTTATTAACAAGTTCTCTGATACTAAATATTGTTGATCCAAATGAAGACTTCATTGTTTGCACTGATGCATGTAAAGAAGGGCTTGGTGGAGTCCTCAATCAAAATGGGTATGTTGTATGCTATGAATCAAGGAAGTTGAAGGAGAATGAAAGGAACTACGCTAATCATGATTTGGAGTTGGAATCCATAGTACATTCCTTGAAGATGTAGAGGCACTACCTCATGAGGAAAAGGTTCAAGTTGAGGACAAACCACAATGGTCTGAAATATTTATTTGGACAACCAACTCTAAATGCCAGGAAGAGTGGGTGGTTAGAATTTCTCAATGAATATGACTTTGATATAAATCATATCAAAGGGAAAGAGAACAAGATGGTTGATGCACTTAGCATAAGGGTGTATTCTTTGCATGCTACAACCATTAGCATGTACCGATCATATTTGAAAGATAGAATCTTGGAGGCTACAAAATCAGATTTGCGATACATGGAAATAATAACAAAATTACAACAAGGTATTTTGCAACAGAAAATTGAAGACTATAATATTGGAAATGATGAAATTCTCATGTACAGGGGAAGAATTTATGTACCAAATTCTCAGGAATTGAAAAATCTGAGATTGAGAGAAATACATAATGTACCTTATGCTAGGCACCCAGGTTATCAAAAAACATTTGCAGCTGTCAAGAGCCAATATTGGAGTGTCAAAAGGTCAAGGATAGACACCCAACTGGTTTGCTACAACCATTACCCATTACTGAGTGGAAATGGGAAGTGGTAACAATGGATTTCATTACCAAATTTCCCAGAACAAACAATCAACATGATTCTATCATGGTAGTGGTGGATAAGATTACCAAAGCTACACATTTTATTCTAGTAAATCTCACTCACAAGGAATCCAACATTGTTGATATTTATATGAGAGAAATTGCTCAACTGCATGGTATACCCAAGACAATTGTGTCTGACAGAGATCCAAAATTTACACCAAAATTTTGGAAAAGATTGAGTATAAGGGATTTGGAACAAATTTGAATTTTAGCACAACTTATCATCCATAATCAGATGGAAAAATAGAGAGGGTGAATCAAGTGATTGAGGATATCTTGAGGATGTATGTGATGGATAAACCATCAAAATGGGAAGAATACCTACACTTCATAGAGATTTCTTATAACAATGGGTACTAAGCATATCTAAAGATGAGCCCATTTGAGGCACTTTATGGCAGAAGGTGCAACACACCGGTAAGATGGGGAAACCCAATAGATAGAGCAGTGGTTGGGATAAAATTACTTAGGGAAATGGAAGAGAAAATGTTGAAAATAAAACAAAATTTTAAGGTTTCTGAATATAGTTATAAAATTTATGCCAATAAGGGAAGAACTCGCAGGGAATTCAAAGTGGGAAACCATGTATTCTTGAAAGTAAAGGCCAACATAAGTTCCCTGAAGTTGGAAAATTGTTCAAAG
This sequence comes from Picea glauca, assembly GCA_000966675.3. Taxonomy (NCBI): domain Eukaryota; kingdom Viridiplantae; phylum Streptophyta; class Pinopsida; order Pinales; family Pinaceae; genus Picea; species Picea glauca. The sequence continues at coordinate 56,652 of JZKD02S1386613.1, forward strand.
TTGGAAGCTTGTTATTATGGTCCATTTGAAATAATAGAGAGGATTGGGCCTATAACATACATGATTTCCTTGCTTGCATCAATGTCTATTCATAATGTATTCCATGTATCATTGCTAAAAAATTATATACCTGATGCTAATCATGTCATTTATTGGAATGTGATTCACGTGGAGAAAGAAGGTTCCTTTCAAGTGCATCTAGTGCACATAATGGACTGGAAGATCAAGGAGCTCTGGAATCGAGCCATAGATCTAGAAAAGGTCCAATGGACCTGGTACGATCCTCAAGATGCAACTTGGGAGCACGAGGATGATATGCGGGCAAAATACCTACATCATTTTGAGGAATTTTGAATTTTGGTTATATAACTGTATATATTGCACTGAGGACAGTGCATAAATAAGGGGAAGGGGAATGTAATACCCCTAGGTCGAACCCCAACTATAAATGTAAATACAAATATACTTAGGCTGGTGAGCCAGGTGCAGAAAGGAAAATATTTATGTGACGTAAAAGTAAATGTAATCACATGCAAATATTAATGAAAAACACATCACTATGTGCAAACCAACCATGTAAAAGAGTATGGGGGACTAAAGTCCACTAGTTATGGAAAGGGGCATAAATGTTAAGGATAAGGGGCTAAGCTAGGGATATTAAGCCAAAAAGGAGTATTATACTAATATTCCTTAAAGTATAAAGTAAGGATAATTATTTTATCTTAAGTTCTAAGGATGGGGACAAGTGGGCCAAAGTAGTTATTAGCATGACAAGTGTCAAATTAGGGACATGCATACAAAGAGTTTGGACTTATTGCATTTTCCATTATTCAATTCATTCCATCATTCCTCCATTCCTGGACTCATGGATTTAAACTGCCCTCTGTACCTCTCTGTCACTAGCAGTATATGTATACCTTACCCAAGCCAATATTGTACTTATACATGTTCATGTACCTGGTTAACTTAATATTTGGACTGATGATGTGGGTTTTCAGGCCCGTGAACAATTCTCTCTAGGTGAGAGAATTGTTGGAATTTTTTTTTATGAAGGTGCCAAACTGTAGCTATAGGGATCTAAGACTTCCTATTCGGCCTGTTGTTGAAGCCCTATAAAGGAAATGGGGCAGTTGAATGACTATTGAGAAGAGAAGGGGCACATTTCCTTGGGTGGGACAGGAATGTGGGAAATTAGGGACTGTAGACTGTATGTTTGAGTTGGCACATGTGAGGAAGTTTTTCCTGTTGTCTAAGATACATTAGCCTGTTAAGAATTCATTTACCTGGGTGGAGTTTAGTCCCATCTCAGGGGTGACCCACTACTAAGACCTCTGAGTAGCGTGGTATAAGGATGGGAGGAATGTGGAAGGTCTGCATGCAGTTGGTGGTCTTTTATCAAAGACAAGTGTCAATTATGTGTTAAATCACACGATGAATTATTATTTATGCATTTATTTTTATGCATTTTTCTTGTGTATGTTGCATGTGTATTTCCATTATTATTCTATATACACCTATGTATTTTCATAGTATTTTTATGTTTTCAATTTGTATACAGTTCGAAGAATTTATCATGTGGAATAGCCCAACATGTGGTTGGGGATGCTACAATAAAAGAGCCAAGAAAACCAAATATTTGTGGACATAGCCCAGGGGGGTGAACCACAGTAAATTATGTGTCTCTGCATGGAATGTTTATGTTATTTATTGCAATTTTTTTTATTTATTATGAATGGATTAATCTATCAGTAGTAAAACACAACACACAATAGAGTAACCAAGATATTTACTGCAGAATAAACCCTAAATGAATGGAACTGACTACATAATGGTATATTTAAGACATAATGATGTGTTGATGTAATATAATAATAAATATGATGTGATTTTGTGTATAAAGAATGTCCCTCATCCCCACAAAAGTTTCCCTTCCAAGACTGTAGACATCTGGGTCCTACAGTCATCCATAAGCCATCTTGAGTGAGACTCCATTGTGCACTATGTGCATAGTGTTGTCTTTTTGTCTTCACAAGGGCCAATGGTTTACATGGTTTTGTTGGAAACCTAAAGTAGAACCCAAGTCATCCCAAAAACCTCCAACAAGATCTTAGTTCCTTCTGAACTATCATAGCTTCCTCAATATTCTCACCTAGCCCTTTCATAGTGTTTACAGTCTCATCTACTTTGAGAAATAAGCCTACAACATTTTCATCTTCACTCATTATTAGGCTTTCAAATTTCATTATGTAAGCTTGAACTTTGGCTAACTTTACTTTCTCGTCTCCTTCATAATTGTTTACCATTTTGTCCCATATTTCCTTTGTGGATTCCAACTGCATTATGTTGACAAATTTTAATTCTACAAGTCCTCCTTGGATGGAATTAATAGCTCTTTCATTAATGTAGTATGTTTTCTTACTAGCTTCATCAATTGTTAAGAGTATTTGGGATTTTATAACCATCTACCAGAATCTACTAGGTTTCCATACCAAAATATATTAAGTAGGTCTTCATTCTGATTTTCCAAAATGAAAAATGTGTTCCATTGAACATAGGAGGTTTGGTTGAAGAAGAAAAGGAATCTTGACTAGAAATAATTTCAGTGTGATCTTCCTTCAAGTTGTTAGGCTTCTATTGAAGGTACATGTTCTCTGATACCAATTGTTATAACTTACAACAATACTAGGAGGGAGGGGTGAATCAATATTGTATCATATTTCTTAATTTTATTTCCTTTGCAACAAATTAAATTTGTTTAGAAGTGCTTACGTAATCAACATTACATGCAGACCATAAAACACAACACATAAAATACATTACACTGTAAATTTTATGTGGAAACCCAATGCGGTAGAAAACCACAAAACATATTTCTTTATGTTCTTTTGCAAGCAGTAACTTACAATTTACAATTATTCAGCTTGACATGAACCCACATGTCACAAATGTGGACACCAATCCTCTCAGGAACCAACCTATCACCAATGAGGACACCAATCCTATCAGGCACCAACCTGTTGAAAATAATGAGGACACCAATCCTATCAGGCACTAGCCTATTGAAAATAATGAGGAAACCAATCCTATAAGGCACCAACCTGTCACAGATAATGAGGACACTAATCCTCTCAAGAACCAACCTATCACAAATGAACACACCAATCCTCTCAGGCACCAACTTGTCACAAACAATGAGGACACCAATCCTCTCAGGAACTAACTTGTCGCAAACAATGAGGACATCAATCTTCTCATGTAGCAACCTGTTGCAGACAATGAGGACACCAATCCTCTATAAGCTTCAACTCACCTTAGCACCACCCTGCCACCCTGAAATCAATTTAAGAAATATTTTTACAGAACTCAATTTTTCTCTACAAAAATTGATCTGATAATTCTACAGTTCAGTTTCTTTGAATAGTTATAAATATTTTTTCTTCTCTTTTCATCCGCGCCTCAATCGAACAGAGCACATCCTTATTTATAATGTTTTTGTATGAGTTCCCCTTCCTTTATGTGGAAGTATGACAATTACATCGTGGACATATTTTGACCAGATCAAACACCTATTAGTTACACTTCTATCTAAAGAAAGTATGTGGACGCATGATAGTTACATTGTGGACATACTTTGACCAGATCAAACTGTTTTCAGCTACACTTCTATCTAAATAAAGTATGTGGATGCATGACAATTACATTGTGGAAAAAACTTGACCAGATCAAAATCCAATTACAACTGCACATTCTTTAACTAAATCAAATAGAACAAATATTCCTATGAATGAGCTCCAACTCATATCTAGCAATATAAATTAGTCTTACCATAGAATCTCCTCATGAATGATGCATCAACTCACATTCTGGTCTATAGAGCATATACTACGTAGATAGAATAAGAGCCCAAAGCTCAAGTCACAATCCTTCATCCTATTGCACTAGCTCAAGGTTCCTTGTAGAGTTTCTTCTACATAATATTCCACACAATCTGCCATAGTCCATTCTATCGCACAAGTTTCATCTCAACACACTCATCTGCATCGTTCGTCTCACTGGTTCAAAGCTCCCTGCAAATTTTCTTCTGCACCATTGATCCTTTCATCCCTAGATCCTTCTGTTCAATTCGTCTGTCTATTATAGCACTATTACTGACCATGTACATAACCATTTTGACATCAATGACAACATATGTGCAACAAAATGCTCAGTTGAATTTTGAGAAGAGAACTTAAACTTTAAATGAGATTATCAGTTGCCAAAGGTCACCATTCATCAAGACTAGTCTCAACTATGATGAGAAACATAATACTCCTAAAGAAAATTCTAATAGCTATGCTAACATTCTCAAAGGATCCATCAACAATGAACGAAACAATGCGAAAGGAAATTGTGACTAGCAAAAGCTTGATTCTTCTCACAAAAGCAATAAGAATGAGTTCATAAGAGTTGTTCCACCAAGAAGGCCTTTCACAACCCGATATCAAAATATCTTCCTTGGCTACTATTTTTCTTGCAATAATTTTGGTCATAAAGCAATAGATTGTAGATATTATACAAGAAATGACCACGTGAGAAACAAAAATAAAGGTCCTTACAAGACCTCAAAGGATGGTTATGCGAGCAACAAAACCATAATTTCTCATGGGTTTGCTAACATAAACTATAGTTCATTTTCTCCTATACTTGATTATTATAATAAATATTATAAGTGCAATAAAAATGGGCATGTATCATGTGATTGTATAAGTAGCATAAGAAAGTCTCTTAAACAAAACAGGGAAGAAGATTTTCTTACCAAGCATAGAGAAGCATACATTAGGGTGTGGGAAAGGAAGCAATAATAACCAAAGAAGGAATGTTGTGGACTTTTTATATATTCTCAAGACAAAGGAATCCAACGGTACATTGATCATGGATGTTCAAAACACATAACAAGAGATCAGAATATATTTCTCATACTAAAGGAAGAAAAAGGAGAAAACATTACCTTTGGGGATAATGCTTCTACAAGGATAGTTGGAAAAATACCATTAGTCTTGATAATGGAAATATTAAAAGAAAAAATGTCTTATATGTTGAAGGGTTAAAAAATAATATTCTAAGTGTTATTCAAATGTGTGATCAAAGTTACAACCTCACATTTCATTCTAAAGGATGTGATATAAGGAAAGCAGGTCCAGGAAGTTTAGTGGAAAAAGAAAACAGAACCCCAAGCAATTCATACATTCTCGATGAAGTCCAAGGAGAAAAATGTTCTATGGGAGTGATATCCCTCTCATATTTTAATTAAAAGGAAGCACAAGCTCAAGGGGAGTATCCCTTTTCCATGATTTCAAAGGGGGAGAAGTTGCAAACAAAGGAAGAATTGCATACACAAGGAAAGTTGCAGACAAGGGGAGTATTAGAATTGACTAAGGATTTCCATCAATGACAAAGGAGGAGATTGTTGTAAATATTGTTTTCATTGATTTCAAAGAAAGAGGGAAACTATAGATATCCAAGAAAAATATTGTAACATGGAGCTTGCTGGAAATAATGTTTTTGGAGTTTTGATGCTAAGTTTTGATACCCTTTCTTTGAAGGATTTTTTACTCTAAATACCTAGCTCAAGTGGGAACATAGGTTATATATGGTTGGAAATATTATTCTGAGACATTTCCAATGGTATATGGCACTCCATCTAACTCCTTAGTAATAATAAGATATGAATTTGTTTTTCAGACAACCCATCCATAAAGTTCAAGTTGGCCTAGCCAGTCTTTACAAGTCGGCCCTAAAAGTGAGCACAAAAGCATTATAAATATAGGATATATGTGTGCATTTGAAGAGAATCCAAAAAACAAGAGAAAGTAGAAGTGTACATAAGATATATGAGGTGTACAAGAGGATTTCGGGAGTATTCTTGGGGTCTAAAGGTGCACAAGAAAAGTTTTCTTGGATTTTTAAGGGTGCACTATGAAGGACTAAGGTCTATGATGCTGCAAAGTGCAATGTTTTTAGGTTGTGATGTTGTAGTCTGAAATTATATTCTAGGAATGATGCTATGAGTTTCACTAAGTAATGAAGGATAAATGTGACTAAGGTTTGAAGCTATGCATGAAGTATGAAGCATGCAGGTGAAGTCAAAATTACTATGTGGATGAAAATCTAAGATTGGTGCCTATACATGTCTTATTGATTTGGTGCTTAGCTGAGGAGATTGGTGTCCTCAATAGGTTGGTACCTACACAATATCTTGTTGACTTGGTGCTCTGATAAGGATATTGATGTATCTAGTAGGTTGGTGCCTACATAATATCTTGTTGAGATGGTGCTCAAATGAGGAGATTGGTGTCTCCATTATTTTGGTTCCTAGCTAAGGAGATTGGTGTCTCTATTATTTTGGTTCCTACAAGATTTGTAATAGTAGGTTGGTTCCTACAAGAATTTATAAAGATAAGTTTTGTGGTTTTCTCCCGCAAGGGTTTCCAAGTTAAACTATGTGTATCGTGATTTGAGTTTACATGCATTAACTTTTTAAAGTTAATGAATGATTGATGAATGATAAATTAAAGTAAAAAGTATCTTATAATGATTCTCCCCCACCCCACCCATCAGTATAAGTATAATTTAAACAATGAAGGACTTAGGTGAAATGCGATGTTGTTTCAGATTATGATGAACTAAAACCATTTAAATAGGGTGATTTATATCATCCAAAGAATGTATATGGAAAAAATACTTGATTATTTTAGGATGGATAAATGTACATTGACTTACATTCCATCTCAATTGGGATTGTGTTTGTCAACTAACATGATTCTTATGAGAAACCAAGAGGAAGAGTAGATGGGAAAAGTGGCATATGATAACTTGTGGTTGCTATATTTATGTATGCAATGTTGTGCACGAGACTAGATATTGTGCATGCAATGGGAGTTGTAAGTAGGTACATGGAAAATATAGAGAAAAATCATCGAACAACTATTATGAGAATATTTAGATACCTATAGCGCATCAGTGACAATGTTATTTTCTATTAGGGAGATGTACGTAGGAAGATTCAGATGCATGGGTTTGATGGTGCTTACTAGGAAGGTGATGTGGAAAATGCAAAGTCCACTAGTGTGTGTATATATTAATGTTTTTTGAAGGAGATGTGACTTGGAGGCACAAGAGGTAACAAGTGGTTTCCCATTCTAGTATTGAAGTAGAGCATGTTGTAGCCTCAAAGGATTCTGAGGATGTTGTTTCGTTACATAATTTATGCAAACAAATTGGATTTGAACATGGGCCCTTGCCTTTTTTTTTGTGATAATCAAAATGAAATTGCTTTGGAAAATAATCTCAAGTTTCATCCATGGACAAAGCATATACAGTGAAACACCACATTAGAGAGGTAGTTGAGTTTAGCAAGAAAATTATACTCAAGACTAGGTCTCAAGATAATGTGGTAGATTTTAAAATTAAGGCAATAGATGAAAGGAAATTTTCTTGTTGTAGGGGCAAGGTGGGGACTCAACCTTGGTCAATGTAACTACCAAGGGGAATATTGTTAGGATATTGCAAGTTACATCATGGTATGTGTAATGAGAGGTTTCCATTTGTATATGGACTATGTATGCAATCTTGCTTTTTAGAAGAAGAGTTGTTTCCAAATTGTGTTCTTAATTTTAGGGGAAGCATTATTTCTATGTTTATATATTCTTTATATTTAAGGAAAGAAAAGGTGTAGTCTAAACGTTCTACATTTTTTACTTTTCGACAATTATCACAAGAATCTGACAACACAATTGTTGTTGAAATCATAACTTCACATAGTTTAAATCATGTTTTTGAATGCGTAAATTGACTCAAAATCCTCAAAAACAACCCCAGACCACTCAAAATATGTAATCTCAACCACTAAAATATGCAATTTTCTAAATTTCTAGCCAAATTTTGAACAAAACTTGTCGGAAACGATACCCAGAAAAGGGTAAAAACTTTGAATGCTTAGACTACATCTAAAGAAAACAACAAGGTGGGTTATGATTTTTCCATGGAGAAGATAAACTTCTTTGTTGATGTGTGCGCTTCTCTACTATGTTTCCATGTTGTAAATTCTTCTCCATTAGTTGCAAGTTTCTCTAAGGTTTAACATTCTCTTTTCCACATACAACAAGATACAACATACATCCATATTTGTTGTCGTTCCCATGAAAACCACGAACCAGACTCTTCTATTTTCTTCAATCTGAGGATTTTCACTTACAATCACTAATACTTGTCATTGATATCAACACTTAAATTTCTTAGAAGAACTTAATAAGAGAACAAGTGAGATGATATGTAGTAGAAAATTTCTTAATAAATGGAGAAAGTTAATGCCTTAAATATAATAATTTTTACTTTAATGACTTAATGAATTTTAATAATATTTGTTGATGATTAGTATTTTTATTTAATGATATTAGTTAATGATTAATGGATTAAATTTTTCTTCAAATTTAATAGGAATTTGATAAGTTATAGTTCCACTTGATTATAAAAAAAAATATTGTAAAACTTAGCTTTTAAGAGTTTGTTTCATTTTAAGCTAAGTCACAAGACACATCCTAAACCCCCTGTGTGTCTTGTGTCCATCTAATCTTACACGATTCGACCCAACACATGTCAGATTCGATGCAGCTATGTGTCATGTGTAGGAGACACGAACTTAAATCATGTTGGACACCACCTCAATTCATGTCACGATTCTAGGACACGTGTCCCGTAGAAAAGTGTGTTGCGGGCCCTCAAAAGCGGTTTTCCTCTTGTCATTTCACTCATTTAACCCACAGGTTGGAGCAGCAAGAGAGTTAGAGTGTAGAAAAGGTATTTGGTAGAGTGTGAGAAGGGATTCCAAGTGCCAAGCAAGTGCATTTGTCCACCATTCTTCAAGTTGTTTTCTATTGCAACAGTCCAAGAGCTTTGCTACAACAATCATGGCTCAATTATCAAGGGAAATTAGAAGAGGGAAAAAGAAAGGGAGGAATTTTCCTACTAATGTTGTCCCCCCTCCTTCATTTTCAATAGGGTCAGCTAGTGTTCCATCTTTTGGAAGTGGGGCTGCAACAACAATTCCAGAGGTTGAAAAGCATGTTGTTTTAGCAAGGCAACAACCACAAGAATCAAAGTATCTATTGTGGAAGTATGTCACAAGACATCAAGGGCCCAGGTCCAAGTTAAAGGGAAGAGGTAATATTATTTGGACATGTAATTTTTTCAAGAATCAATTTACAAGCACCTACTTCCGAGTAAAGGGACATTTGTTGGCCATACCTTGTGGAATTGGACCATGTCAAGGACCGAGTGCATCCAAATGAAGAGAAATGAAAAGAGAGGCCAATGTTGGTGAGGGGATCATGGAAACAACATCTAGGAAAGCCAAGAATGAGGATCCTCTTCCATTCTTTAGGAAACCATCTAGCAAATACCCATTTGGGGGTGGGACTACAACAACAAAAAAGAGGCCTGCAATGGGTCCAATGGACAAGACATTTTAACAAGAGAGGCGAGATGAGTTGGATATTGCTATTGTTTTTTTTTTTTATCTCAACTTCATCTCATTTAATGTTGTACGGTCTCCTTTTTTTATTGAGATGTGTCGAAGTCTAACTCAAGGGGCTCCAGCAGGGTACATGCCTCCTAGTTCAGAGAGGCTTAGAACCACATTGTTGGTTACGAAAAAGAGGCAGGTGAATAAAATGCTAGAGCCTATTAAAAAATCTTGGCCCACATCTAGTGTTAGTATTGTTTCAGATGGATGGACAGATGCAACACACCATCCACTCATCAAATTCATGGTGTCTTCCTTGAATGGACTAGTTTTCTTGAAAGTGATGGATGCTCTTGGAAAATAAAAGGATGTACAATATATGGGTGAGTTGTTCATTAAAGTTATTAAAGATGTAGGTGTTGATTCTTGTGTGAAAATTATTACAGCTAATGCACGTGTTTGCAAGGTTTTTGGCATGGTTGTGGAAGCTAAATATCCACAAATATTTTGGACACCTTGTATTGTTCATTCCTTGAATTTGGCACTTAAATCCATTGCTTCGGATGTGACATGGATCAGAAGTCTTATTGAGGAAGCACATCATATCCACAATTTTGTACAAAACCATACCAATTCCCTCAAAATCTATAATAAGTACACACAACTATCATTATTGAAGGATGACTATACACGGTTTTCCTCCTCTTTCATCATGCTTAAGAGGTTGATGGAGGTCAAGTCCGCTTTTGGGTCCATGGTTATTTCAAATTTTTAGTCTTTTTGGAGAAAGAGAGATCAATCTTCTTCAAAAAAGGTCAAGGATACAGTGTTAGATGATGTTTGGTGGGAGAGGGTATATCTTACCATTAAGATCATGGACCCTATCACCTCTTTGTTACGATTTGTAGACACAGGCAAGCCCATCCTAGGAGAGTTTTATGAGGGGTGGGATTCCATGATTGAGTCTGTGAGGACCGTTATTTTACAGAATAAGTCTCGTGAGTATGGGACACCAACATATATCCTTTTCACCACCATACATAATATTCTTATCAACAGGCGGAATAAGAACTGCACACCTTTTCATTGTTTGGCTCACTCTTTGAATCCCAAATACTACAACAATGAGTGGCTCAATAGTGGGAATTCACGTAGATTCCCAACTCACATGGAACATGAGCTTTGATCAGGGCGGAAGGAAGCGTTTAGATGGATATATCAAGATAGAGCATCCTTTGATGAGGTGGAGGTAGGCTTTATATATTTTTCCACTTCCAGCGAGAGATTTTCTGGCTATGACGTGCTCAGAGACAAGGGGGCTAAGAAGCCCCATGCTTGGTGGGAAACTCATGGGTCAACATGCCCTCCTCAACAAGAGTTAGCCGTGAGGATGCTTTCTCATGTTACTTCATCCTCTTGTTGCGGGAGGAATTGGAGCACATATGGGAATTTGTATAGTTTGAAGAAGAGCAGGCTTGAGCAGTCCAAGGCAGAGTCAATGGTGTATGTGCACACCAACCTCCATCTTCTTTACAATAAGAGGGAGGAGTGGGTGAAGGGAAAGACACATATGTGGGATGTCTTTCCTGATGATATGGGTATGGATGACATTATTGCGTTGGCATTGGCCAACATGGATCTTAATGACCCAATGCTAGAGCCAGTCACTTTTGAGAATAATATTCCTCTTGAGGGGTCATCCTCCACAATAGCAGATCCAGTTCCACAGATTTGATTGGATGATCATGCAGAGTAGTCAGAGATTGGAGGATACAGTAGTGGCGACGACGTTGATTTTGATGATGATGACATGGATTCAGATGACTACTCACCAGTGACGAGTGACAGTCTTGTGGTATGGGATTCTTCCATCTATGGTTCTAGTATCTAATTCTACGGTTCTACCTTATTTTGTATTTTCCACTGGCATTCCCACCTATAGTAGCTTGTAGGCTGTAGGTTGTAGCCTGTAGCAGTGACTCAGGAGTCAGCGTCTATGTAACACATTTTGATTTTGATGATTTAATGAGAAAACTGCAGTTTATGGTTTGAATTTCTTATATTTCAAATTTCAATGTTTGTCATTATGATTTTAATGTTTATCATGATTCATCATTTATGATAGAACTTAGTACTAGTTGTCTGATGTATCATTGTATGATTGAATAATAAATTTATAATATGTATTATGATATCATCATCATCATCATTCATGTAAAATTTAAATGTTTACAATTTTATTAATTATTTCATTTTTATTAATTATTTTAAATGTTTACAAATTTATTAATTATTGAAAAAGATTATGATACTTTGCACCCACCACAAAATCTTGGAATTGATCTCTTTGACCTTTTGGTACTCCGTTTGCCCTAAACAAGTAGTACACCCTATTAACCCTATTGCGTAGACGTTCACTGCTTGTGGACCATGTGATCATTCATGATTATCTCCCCATGATATGGACGGGAGAACTGCTTGTGTCATACAAAAGAAATCTATTATTTACTCGTATATGTTTGTGTGAAGAATGATTGCAATACAAAAAGAGCAACATAAACCACGCAGAATACGTTTTGGTAAACCCTAACGATTTGCAGAATACGTTTTGGGTAAACCCTAACGACTTTTTCTATTTGAAGGTTTAAAAATATCAATAAATACCTGCAGGTTGCACCCTCTCTTCTGTCCACAGAGACTTTTATCCGGGATTACTGAATATCCTCTCTTCTTTTTTCTGTTCTTTTAAAGCTGGATGGGTCTACGTGATATTAATGATGTTCCGAGTAGTAAGGAAATAATTCATGTCGGCGTGTGTAAGAAGTTTGACGACGAATTATCGTTGTGTTCTTGCATTGCACTCTACAAAAGTAGCTGATAATGGTAATTATAAACAGAGCAGTTATATGCAGCTTTTGCAAATAAACGAACGAAGGCCCATAAGTGGGAACCGCACAGTACCAACCATTGTGCGCCTGCACTTGCAGGTCTTTTGAATAATGGTAATATTACATGACATTCCCTTCAGTCAGTCAATCATGGCGTCTGCTTTCATCTGCCCCCACCATGGTGCACTACAGTACACATGCCCTCCTTTCATATCAAATAGTGTGTATTTTCGGAGTCACCCTGCTCTGAAAAAGCAGAGGCGGGATAGAAGCTATCTCCTCGTGGGGCAAACTAGGTAGCTTGCTTTCTGTACGGGTCAATTTTTATTGATTTTAAAGAGGTTGTGGGTAGATTCCCAGATGGGAAAAACACTCGACACATTGTTTGTCTCATTTTCACTATGCTTGAAGTTTTGGAAGTTTTGGTCCTCATGGAAAAAATTTAGCCAGATTCATGTGAATTTTTATCTACTATATGTTACAATATTAACCTATTCCCACTTGGGCAAGGTTACCATTTCCGTCCAGCGGAAGCATAAACACAGTAATATTCAATAGCAATTAAACAAGAGATCACATCAAATACACATACACAATGAAAGCAATCCCACATTGATAATACAGTATTTACTTGGAAAAACTCTTTTAAGGGAAAAAATTACTGGGTAATGATAATCAATATTCATATTATTCAAGAAAGAATCACACCAGCCCTTACAATCTCACACATATACAATATCTATTAGATAGTTAGACAAACTCAACCTTATCCACCATTTA
>JZKD02S1386613.1:96626-147048 GCA_000966675.3 Picea glauca
TCCTATGGGGTGTGGCATGAAATGAAGCCCCTGAATCTACTACCCAAGACTCAGAAATATTATCTACAGAAAGAATCAAAACATCTTGTAACACATCACCTGTTACATTTGCTTCTTGATTTCTCTCCTGTTGTCCATCTCCTTGTTTCTTTGGAGCTCTGCAGTCTTTCTTCATATGTCCTTTCTTCCCACAATTATAGCACTCTATCTTTCCAAGTCTGGATTTGGATCTGCCCTTCCTAGAATTCCCACGGTTCTCGAAACCCTCTCCTCTATCCTTTTGTATTCCCCTGTTCTCCATGATCAACACAATTCCTGGTGTCTCACCTATGCTTTTCCATCGCATTTACTCACTAAGGATAACAACAACAACATCATCAAATTTTAAATTATTTGAACTAGAGACAGAGTTACTTATAGCCATGACCAAGCCGTTCCATCTTTCTAGCAATGAGCACAAGATTAGAAGAGCCCTAACCTCATCATCAAAGTCCACTTTTACAAAACTTAGTTGATTAGTAACCATATTAAAATCACTTAAATGATATGCAACAAACCCACCTTATGACATCTTCATATTAAATAATCTCTTCATTATAAATACCTTATTGGACGTCGAGGATTTTTCATACAATTTGGCCAATGCGTCCATGAAACTCTTCATTGTATTTCCTTTGGAAATATTGAAAGCCATCAATGTTTCCAGACTCCGTCGTATCATTCCTAGAGCCTTTCTTTCAATAATATCCCATTCTTCATCCTTCATAGCCATCGACTTCTTTTCTATTCTTCCCAATGGTAGGAATAGATCCTTCTGATATAAATAGTCTTCCATCTTCATCTTCCATAACTGGTAGTTTTGGCCGTTAAATTTCTCGACCCTAAAATTTCCATCTTTCAACATTGCTCCCACTTAAACCAGGAACCCTCTTTTCCTACAAGTTACCTTTCGCTTTGATACCAGTTGTTAGAAAAATAGGATCGTGGAGCAATAAAATAAAACAAATGTGGAAACAAAACACAGAAGATACACAATACAATAGAGACAAAGATTTATGTGGTTCATCCAGTGTGGGCTACGTCCACCAGAGAAATTGCCAGGTCCTTCCTTTATTATTATCTAGCATATGAAGGGATACAACCTACAACAAACCCGCTGTAACTTCCTCTTCTTTCTCTCACAATCTCTTATCTCAGAATACAATATTCGCCATCAATCATAGCTGCAATACATTACCCTCATAAGAGAGGGTTTCTTTCTAGGGAAAAAAACCCTAACATAATCTCTATCATTAGATCGGCGACCTTATAATGAACGTTCTAGATTTACAATGAAATTACAATATACATTTACAAGAAAATTTTTCCTTCGAGGGCCCGCTTGCCCCTAGACCCCCAAGCCAGGGGAATATCCCCCCCGGACCCCATAGAGGGGGTACCCCTCCTCTGCACTCCCCCACGTGGAAGAGAGTACATACTTCTGGGGTGTAAATACTTCATGGGGTATAAACATGGATGAAAGTAAAAGACCCCTGAATCAGGAAGATAATTAGGCTCCACAATCAACAACTGTGGGGTCGAGACTCATAAACAACATGGCGCTTCCACATATATGGTTGGTCCAAGAGAACATCACAGACATCTAGTGGGGCAACATCACATAATACCTCATCCTTGAAGGGTTGGATGTTGTATGACAATCGACATTGCTGGCTGACACGAAGATCTCATCCTTGGCGAAGCCACCCGATGTTGTATGCCTATGGGTGTGGTGTTGTCGAAAATCCCAACTGTTTGATGATCTCTGCTGAGATGAGTTTCTTATGGATTCCTCTATCAAAAATAAAATGTAGCAGGGTCCCCTTCACCCACATCTGTGAATGAAAAAGGTGCTCCCCCTCTTTAGGATCTGTTGGTTCTTATAGTTGAATTGTTGCGGTTGGGAAAATAGCAGTGGGATCTGCCTCTATGATCTGTCTTTTACCAGTATTTTTAGATTTAGATTTTGAACCAGGGTTCAATTCCTTGTCTTTGATCTTGGCCACCAATGAATTTTTTGAGAGACATTCATCGGTGTTGTGCCGGGGGATTTTGTATAAATCGCACCATTTTCCAGTGTCCTTTGTCTTCCCATGACCCTTATTTTCATGTGGCTTGGACTGGTTTTCGGGATACTGTTTGTTAGGGCCATCTTTGTCATACTTTGGTTGTTGCAGATTTGCAGACCTGAACTCCCAATTTGTCTGGTGCTTAAATTTATGCTCAATTTTAACAACATATCAATAAGCAGCATCGAGTGATGAGATGTCCAAAAAATCCATTTAAGTTTGGATGTATTTGTGTAGAGCCCCACTGTATTTCATAACCAAATTTCATTCACTGTCTTTGATACCCATCTTGGTGCGCAAGGTATGGAAGGTATTGGTGAAATTCGGAACTGCTTGTCCCCTCTCTTGCTGTAGTGTGGTCCATCTCATGTCTTGGTCCTCATAGTTGCCAATAGGGTAATACCGTTCCTTTACCGCATCCACAAAAAAATACCAAGTGGGCTCGGGCCCATATATTCCAGACTCCTCTATGGAACTCTACTCCCATTAAGTTTCCCACAAATGTTTGACATGGGGGAGAGATTTAAGGAGTGCGAAGGTGATCTTTTCTCTGTCAAAAAAATTGTGAATAGAGAAATAACCTTCTAGGAGGTTTAACCATTTGTCTAGGGCTTCTGCATCTATCTGTCTTTCAAATAAAGGAATATCAAAATTAAATTGTACCTTGAAAGGCAAGGTGCCTCCAAAGTGGTCATTTGATGAAGATGTGTCTGTTGCTATCGACAGGCGTTAAAGGATGTGGGAAAAATTATCCATCATTTTGTCCCTCTATTGCGTGAGAGCTTTCTCAAGAAATAGACTGATAGGATCGTCTGCTCCGTCATTTCTCTTTTCTTCCACCATTGAGGGTTTCTTGGGTGTGAGAGAGATATTTTCCTCAAGAGAGACAAGCTTGAGACTCAACTTTCTATACTCGAACCTCATCGGGGAAATGCACTGAAAAACGATCAAGAGCAGCCTACTTTGATACCACTGATCCGGATTATTTTTGGCATGAAATGAGAGCGGAGATATAATAAAGAAATGCACAGAGATATTGTGAATATCCAATAATATAACAGAAATGTATCATATATGAAACCACAAACATAGAGATACAATAATACACGATTTTTATTAATGAAATAAATGTACAAAGACTGTAAAAATACAGAGTGAAAGACTCGCTAGAATGGTGATAGCATATCTCTGAGAAGAGATGTGATGGCTACTCGCATTCACAAGAAGATGATTACAATGAGGCTATGAAGTCCTTTTTACAATAAAAAGGAATTCCAAAAACCCTAGACATCCAAAAACATAACCCTAGGAGATGAAGCGCCAAAAGTCATGTGGGCCCCCGTTTGGGTAAGTTAGTACATCAACTTCCCAGAGTCGTAACTTTTGCATACGATCTTCGTTTTAGGCGTATGATAGCCCATTGAAAAGGTATCATCGAGGAGATTCATTATGGGGGGATAAATATTTCCTTTGGATAT
This sequence comes from Picea glauca, assembly GCA_000966675.3. Taxonomy (NCBI): domain Eukaryota; kingdom Viridiplantae; phylum Streptophyta; class Pinopsida; order Pinales; family Pinaceae; genus Picea; species Picea glauca. The sequence goes on from JZKD02S1386613.1 coordinate 100,213, forward strand.
CATTGAGAATATTGATCCAGGAAAACCTTCATTTAGGCCCTCAAAATGGCCTCGAAAGTTAAAAACTGCTAAAAATAGTAAATTGCCAAAATTGCCAGAAAATTGTTTTGAGCCAGTCAGAAAAGGTGGGTGGCCACCGATATCCACTTGGATCAAACCCTTTTCTACTAACCGAGATTTTTATTTCTCCACTTTTCCTTCTGCATTCAACTTCTTTTTAAATACCCATTTGCTTCCAATGGGCTTTCTTCCAGTTGGAAAATCCACTAGATCCGAAGCCTCATTCTTATCCAAAAGTGCCATTTCTTCGTTCATGGACCTTTTCCAGAGATTTGTATCCTATGAATCCATTTCCTCCATGAAATTTCTAGGATCATCATCAGTAATAGACAAAGAAAAATTTGAATGGAAATCAGATGGAGTATACCTTTCTAGTAGCCTTTTTTCTCGAACCGATCTTCTCAATACAGGACTATGAGGATATTCTTCTTCTGATTCTTGTTCTTCTGTAGAGTCTGACTCATCATCTTTTAAATCAAACTCTATTTTCCATGGTTCTTCTTTACTTGGTGTTGGAACACATATATTTTTATAAACTTTATACTTTAAATAGTTTTTATTCTCGTTTAAATAAAGAAAACGCACGCTTGATCCTCACCATTGACGAAATCTACCATCAAATCAAACGATCCTAATATCTTAGAAGTTATGGAGCCGCTTATTCATTAAAAATTCAAATCACTAAAGACTACATTCGAAATGTCAGGTTTCAGAGTTTCACGATGCAAGCATTTCAACATGTAGCAAATCCAAAGTCCTGATATCCGAAATCGTGAAACTGTCTTAAGCTTTAAACTAGATTAATTAATCATTAAAAACAATTAATGGTTAATTAATCATATCGCAATTTGCCGTTTCAGATATCTTGCCTCGAGCGATTATCAAAGTCCCGATATCTGAAATCACAAAACTGTCTTAGGTTAATCACAATTATTTAAAAGGGTTAAACATGATTAAAATTAACTAATCACATTGTGAGCTCACATTTTGGAGGTTATACGTTGAAATGTTATAGGATATCCCGAGATCCGAAATTATGAAATTTAGTTAACGATAAGTGTTATTAACTGGTGCATTAACAATGATTATCGCGTGATTAATCCTTTATTAAATAATGACTCGGATAAATTCAAATTTCATCTGTGCTTTTCCCAAAAATTAATGGCATTAATAATTTACTTACGACAATCATTCCAAATGAGATCTTGGACCACCGCCTAAATCTTATTCATTAAGGAAATTAAATGTTTTGTCAGTAGAGGTATTGGTTAATCGATGAAATTAAAGGAAAAGGGTATTGAATTTGAATTTCATTGTGTGTTTTTTATCGAGCATCAAGTTTTCAAGATAAAGAATTTTGCACATTCTCTGTGAGCAGATTACAAATTTTCGTGGCCTAATACCATGGCTCCATGAAAGGAAACTAAAGCGCCCGATGAAAGTTCGAACCAGAACATAGATATCCTTTCTGACACCTCTCCCAGAAGCATAGATGCCATTAAAGCCTAGATGCAAGTATTCAATATTCTACAATATGAATTATTCAATTGCCTGGATGATTCAGGTGACGAGGATACAGAGACCATGGCTACCAAATACAAAACTGTGTGGCCCAATCAGAGTTACATAATATAGCAATGAGTCCTATAATCCTTCCTTACAATGATATGGTCGGTTGGGCACTGGAAAACATTGATATCCCGACCAGGACCATCTTCAATTCACAAAAGGTCGCAATTGGGTCTTTCTAGATGGAACATTTACATGTAATGTACAAATTGTATCCAACACCCAATTTCATTTATAATGCCAGTTTCTTAGCAGACTTTGACAAGAAGAAATGTGTCCAATATGGAAAAAACCTACCCGACTTAATTAAGGATTGGTACTCTCGCCCTTAGAAGTTCAAAGATGACTCCCATGGCGTATACGTAGTCTCTTCACTAGAGCCTCACATAATTTATATAGCAATGATGATGTGTAGACTCTATGGGAGGGAAAACATAACCCATTTCTTATTACAGTGGGTGCCTATTATGCACACAGTGGTAGAGGGGTATTCTTTTGACTGGGAAAAGATGTTGTTAGATAGTTTGGTTAAGGAGATTATAGAATATCAGTCATTGAAAGCCAAGGGGAAACCTACCTCATTCTTCATGTCATATTGTATCATGGACGTCGTTTTCTTTATGACACCTTTTCCCCTGATGGGCTGGAACTAGACTCCAACTAGTGCCGAGCCCATACATGTTTATCATTCAAAACTTTGGGAAGATAAAGCCAAAGATTTCTTCTATGAAATTTGCAACTAGGTGGTGCTACCAATGCATACCCCTATATATGGTTTCCCACCTCCTAGGATTTTTGAAAAAATAGTGGCTAATCTAGGCAAGATAGCCGACCGGTACATTGAAGAGCATTTATCCTATATTTAGGTTTTCAATTGTTCAGTTCCTCCACATTCTCTGCCTGAATTTTTACCAGATCGATTGGTGTGCTGCGAAGTAGCACATCAAACTATGCATGGTGTAATTATTAAGGAGTTGGAAGCAGTACAGAAAAAGGTATGGATCGCCTTCCCCCTGTAGATTGGTACACTTTCTCTGTTGGATTTCGGCCATTATAAAGTAGAGGCTGCGACCCTGGAATAAATCAAGATGGTCAATATCGAATTCAAGAAGCACGATCCGATGAAGATTGCAGGTAATCACATAGCCCTCTACAATTTGAAAAGATATGAACATGAAGATTTTCCTGAGGACAAAGCATTCTGAAGAGAAAGTTCCTATCGGGAGGTCTTGAATCGAGTTCAATCTATGGCTCTAGAAAAATTGGTCGAGTTTTATAACTTCTAAAAGCATCGAAGAAATAGCCTTCCCAAAGTATTGCAGGGAGAGACCCTAATACCTCCAACTACACAACAATTTGAGATTGAGAGCTTGGAAACAAGGAGCTCCAGTAGATAGGATGCTCAAGAAATTTTGGAGAAGACTGAGGTTTTGACTAAGAAGAAAGCCACCACATTGACAGATCCACCAATATATCACACTGAAAAGCAGACTGGGGCCTTGATAAAACAAGGAGAAGAAAATCCATTGTCCACACCAGGAAAACCAGATACTGACATAGACGGCAAGCAACCATTCACTGAGATAGGTATCCTTATCCAATTTGTCACACCCTTACATTTCAGTAGAGGGAGCCTGAGTGAAAAAGTTGTATTCATAAAAGATCTTATACCTATTTCGGCGGAAGAGATGCCTCCTTTGGAATTATTCTTCATTAAAAAGAGAAGGGTGGTTGTAAGAAGAGAAATGCATCAAAGGGATGGTGTGACTTTCAAGAAGCATAGGGTGCTATTGGACGAGCATTCCCTAGAAGAAGAAGACTTCGCTACATATGTTGCAGGCTCGCTGGGAGCTTTTGCAACAACAAACCAGTTTTCAGTAGGCAACCTGAAGGAGAGGTTGAAGCAAAAGGATCTGCTGGTGAGCCAATTGTAGGGAAAAATAAAGACTGAAGAGAAGGAATTCAAGAGCGAGATGACTAAAATATTTGAGAAGACTAGAGCCCATGAAAGGCAGGAAATTCAACAGCTCAAGGTCATTCTTGATGAGATACAAAAAGAGTCATAGGCAAGCACAAAATTGGTCAGATAGTTGCATTAACTGAAAAAGTAGCAATGGATATATTAGCTTTCCAAGCCTAGACTCTAGAGATTCACGAGAAGCTGGGATCACCCATTGACGCCTCTTGACTAAAATAGAAGGTGTTCAAGATTATTATTGATTGACAAAACACTCTTTAGAAAATATTTGCATAAGGGAGAAGGAGGTCACTACAACTAGAGTTAGATGCCAGGAGGTTGTCATGTCAGCAGCAAAGGAGGAGGTTACCAGGGTTACCAGATTGTCCCTCTCAGAACAAACCCAAGGACATATACTACTTAATACTTGGGAGGCTAATATAGTTGAAAGCAAAAGATTGGCCAGGGAGGTGAAAAAGGATTGTGACGAAGCTTTCTATGCTCTTGAAAACGAATCACTGTACGTGAGAAGAGATAATATCTTTGGAGACCTGGGACAGATTGATATGACAAAAAATCACTCTGATTTCGAGGCAAGTATGGAGGCAGCCCGGGCCGCAATTTTACAATTGAAACAGGTTGATCTTACTCTGGTAAAAAATGGATAGTCAACCCTAGCTTAAGATTATAGTCTTTATCTCTAGAATCTAGTAGGATGGAAGATAAACTGCCTCATATAGAAAAGAAGTTTTATACCTTTGAGGAAAATGATACAATAGAGCCCTCCAGGCTGTGGTGCAATTTGTGAGAAAATGTGTTAAATGTATTGAGCCAGGAAAAGGCAACAAATCTAGAAACCAATGAGATAGCTTGTACACATCATCTATATAAATCATGATTAGAGACCGCATATTTCTGAGCTAGATGACAAGAAGGAAAAGTGTCTCTGCCAACATGACGAACATGGATGATTTTAGGGGCTAAATTTCGCTCATGGGCTAATTTTTCATGATTTTTCCAAAAATAAGATTCACTATTTTAAAAATGATTTGCCCAAATTCTATAGGATACAATTATTTTACCTTAAAAATCGCCAAAATTGTATAAAAATATATATATAATTCTTATAAATTTGAATATTTTTACAAAAATATCACCAAACATTTATAGTTGGCATATGAAGGATTAGTAAGATTCATCAAGGTTTCTACATTTTAAAACAAATTTCCATCCTTACAATCATCCTTGATGATGAAGAGATAGAAGAGATGCAAGTGAAGCGTTTCAAATTTCACATTTTTGTAATTTTTACTATTTTAGAAATAAGGATAATTCCAACCATTTAGGGTTGAGAACCTTTTGTATAAATACATATTTTAAAGATTGAACAAAGGATGCTTCTTTCCAAATGTAATTAAGAGAAAATCCCCTTTGTGAGAATTAATACAAGCGTAGAAAGAGATTCCAATCTTTCTGCAGTTTGAGTTATGTTTCATCTTTGTACTCCATATTTCTTGTTTCTTTAAATGTCTCTTTGATAAGTGAGTGTTTACAATTTAGTAGAACAACTAGTGTAATCACACCAAACCGGTTGTTCATTAAGAACGAAAATTTTCCTCTGTATTTGTTGTCAGTAAATACAAGACCTGTAAGCTACCTGGATAACTAAATCTTATATCCTTTCAAGAGTGCATGCTTTCTTTTATTCTACTGTGGACAGGATAAGATTCTTCTCTGCATTGATGCCTTGTTTTGTTTAACAATTTTGTAAGTTTCTCTCACCTCACCTGATTTCATAAATCGACTCAGACGACAAATTACGACCTCTGTGTTGTTCTATTTTTGTTTTAATTTGAGGAATTAAGTCTTATATAACTATTGGAATAAAAATCACTTCTTAAAATAAACCTTTATATTTATGATGCCATGACATTACGCTTTTAAGCCTTAAGTGTAATCTCAGGAACAACATATTTTTGGAGTCGTTGCCGGGGATGGAGATATGAACTTATATTTCCCTGGGAAGAACGACAAGGTAATATTATGTCTTTAATAGTGAACAAGGATTGAATATTGTATTAAGGCGTTATCTTTCACTTGGTGACTCCACAATATATAAGCTGGAATTTGGTAGAAAGAATACTAGGAAGAACCCTGACGAACGACAAACTACTCTTGTAACCGATCCCGAAAAACTTTTAAGAACAAGGGGAAACCCCAAGAAAGTTGTTGCATCCACAAGTAAGGTTTACCAACCCAAATCTATGAAAAATAATGCTAAGGTTCCACTTGAACAATAAACCTCACAAGAGAGTTACAGACAAAGCCACTTTGGAGATATATCAACTAATAAACCTGAAACTGAATTTATAAACCCCGAACCACTTTTACCTGAGATAAAATCCGAGACCGTTTCGAATCCCCCTCTACTAATAAAGGTAAATGACTCCTTTTAATACCCGCTTTTATTTCATGGATCCCCAAAGTAAAGGTTTATATTCCATGAAACTCTGAGGAGTATATCGTGTATCCTGATTCAACCCCTGTTGGTTCTCCTGTCTATATATCATATAAGTCCGAAGAATCGACCCCTTGTTTCCCTTTTTCCCCTTTTTTAGAATTTTCATCTCCTATTGATCTGTCTCCAGAAATTCATTCTCCTCCATCTAAAGTAGCCGAAGGGCCACTAAAATTTTATGAAAACCCCCTTTTCATCTCTCAAAGTTCATCCCCTCACATTCAAATGGATGCAATTGGAGGATGTGGTGTCATAGGTGGCGTCGGAGGTGGTACCGGAGGAGGAGGCGACCAAGGGGCACCACCTCCCCCTGCCAGGATCTTTGCCAAAGTAGTTGCTAGATATTCTCCTCTGGCCCTTCCCCATGTCCTTCATGACCTACCTAAAAACTACATAAAGAATTTACCAAAGTTCATAGGAGAGGGAGATTTAACGACAACAGAGCACATAAATTTTTCGACCAATTCACTAATATCCTGGGCATTGAGCATGAGGATGTTTATTCAAGACTTTTGGTGAAAACCTTTGAATGCCAAGTAAGACTTTGTTTTCGAGGAATTCCAGTGGGATCTATAGCATCTTATGACGCACTGGAAACCGCCTTCTTGAGGCAGTGGGGAGAGAGAAAAGATCACTTATATTACCTGACAAAATTTGGGGCTTTGAGAAGAAAGAATTCATAGTCATTCTTAGAGTTCATTCAAAGATTTAATAAACTACATCACAAAATTACGACAGAAGTTAAAACCTTATAGCCTGCAGCTAAAGTAACTTTGGTAGGAGATTTTGAACCAGACTTTGCCCTGCTTTTGAGAGAAAGAGATTTTTTGATCTCACCAGAATGCAAGATGATTCCATAGAAATTGATTCAAACATGATGGAATTTTGTAAACTGAAAGCAAAGGTCGAAACAGGAAATAAAGACACTAAGCGCTTTAGGGAGAAAGTTGGAACTTCTGGATCTGGGAAGTTCGTTGAGGACAAAATGGATGATATGGCCAAAATAATAAAAGAATTGTCAAACAAGATCTCTAGAATGGAATTAGACCAGGCTAAGCCTAATCCTTTTTCTAGGAGAGACTTCAAAAGGAATCCAAATCCACAGATCCAACAGAGACCGGTAAAAAATGAGGATCAGAAAATCAAAGCTCCCTTGAAAAAAAAAAACTTTATGCAAAGCGATGATGCACAATATTTTGAGGGATTTGATGAAGATATAGGCAACCTAAGTGATAATGAACAAGAAGCTCATCTGACCAGACATGATTATTAAAGGTATTTAGATCAAGAACCATTGTTTGGAGATGAGGTAAGTATAAATAATATGGGGGACTCCGATTATCAAGGAATCGACGACTCTATAATGGTCAAGCTCCAACAAAAATATAATTTAAGGCCTAGGTATAAAAAATTTACAACTGATTCATCGAAGAAAACTTTGTCGAGAAGTAAAAAGAATGAGACCTGTCAACCATCCACTGAAAGCTAATGGCCAAAACAAAGACAGTTGAGATCCAAGATACCAAGACGAAGATAGCTGAAAAAAAGGCAACACAAACTAATAGAACAGAGAAAAGAGATACATAGATACCATTCAGGGAAGTCGAAAGGATGATGGGAATTTTCAATCTAGAGAATGAAATCAATAAAATTAAAATCTCGGTACATCTGGTTGAACTGGAAAAAAATCTGATGTACAAAAAACAAATCGCCAAGATGATTAATTTCCTCGGATATTGAAAGTCATGCAGATTCTATTAATTTGGAAGATGATAATCCTACTATAATGTTTGGTCTGTATATCAAAAACGCCAAGAATCCCGTCACTCCCTTTTATATCACGTTGACTGTGCATGATCATTTTCTACATAACTATATGTTATATTCTAGAACCTCACACAATTTAATGCCAAAATCCATTATGAAAAAAGTGGGCCTCGAGGTTACTAGACCCTACCGAGACTTGTATTCTTTCGATTCAAGAAAATTTAGGTGCCTCAGACTGATTAAATATTTAGTATTTAATCTTGCACAGATCCCTGTGAAAATTATTCTCATGGATGTAGTTGTTGCTAATGTTCCTTCAAAGTATGGAATGTTGTTGTCCAGGTCTTGGGGTGATAAACTTGGAGGATCGCTGCAACTGGATATGACTTATGCCATGATCTCGATCTTCAACGGACAATTCACTTGTCTGTACAGGGAGATGAGATTGGCATATATTTTAAGTGACCCACAAAACCCAAATAACTATCCAATATATGTCACTAATCAAGATTTAGCGAACTATATATTATCACTTGATGATAGTTTAGATGAATGTACAGAAGAAGAAAAAAAATAGAAAAAACAAATAAAAATGCAAATAGTGTAGGAGTTTGGAAGATGTATTTTGATGGTGCTTCATCGTGGGAAGGAGCAGGAGCTAGGGTATTCATTCTAGCACTCGATGATGATTTATTATTCATTTCTCTTATATACTGCAATGGGACATCGAATATACTAATAACGTATGTGAATACGAGGCTCTTGTCTTAGGATTAGAGGTTGCTAGAAAGTTGAAAATTGAAAATCTGATAGTTTACGGTGATGCAAAATTGATTGTAAAAAATATTAGGTAGCAGTATCAGACAAAGCATCCAATGTTAAGGTCATACAGGAACTACACTTGGGATTTGATCGAATTTTTTTTCTCATCATTCAATATTCATCATATTCTCAGGGAATAAAATCAACAAGTCGACTCCCTATCAAAAGCGGCTATGACTTTCATGCCACCTACGATTTTGAAGTTGAAATATCACATAGAAATGAGACACCAACCTTCAATACCGAATAATGTTCAAAAATGGCAGGTATTTGAAGATGATGAACAGATCAAACAATTTTTAGAAATGGTCAATGAATTTTTCGAAACTCATATTGATCAGGAAAATCAGAATGACTCTGCTTGGGTCATGCAAGAAGGTGAATATCCTCAGGAGTTCCAGGATAAGATTTCTAATCACCGCATGTTTCTAATGAAAAACAACCAGATCCCAAAATAACTGACTCTTTTAGAGATATTATTCGATCGTGATGATATTCCCCTAAAGTCTACTTTGTAGCCTTAGCCTGAAGAGGTTGAAGATTGTAATATAGGCACCAAGGAAACTCCTAAGCTGGTAAATATATTTAAATACCTTCCAACTAAAATGAAAATAAAATATGTCGATTTACTCAGGAAATACAAATATTTCTTCGTCTGGTCTTATGACAAATTGATAACTTATGATACCACTGTAATCGAACATAAAATCCCTTTAAAGGAGGGCGTAAAACCTTTCAGGCAGAAGCTCAGACAAATAAATCTTATACTACTACCTGTGATAGAAAGAGAGGTGAAGAAACTCCTAGATGCAAAGATCATTGTTCCACTCAGGTATTCCGAGTGGGTAGCCAATTTAGTTCCAGTCAGGAAGAAAAACGGTGAAATCAGGCTTTGCGTGGATTTCAGAAACTTAAATAGATCATCCCTCAAATACAATTATCCACTACCTAAAATGGATCATGTTTTATAGAAAGTGGTCGAAGCTAATAGAATGTCCATGATTGATGGCTTTTTAGGTTATAACCAAATTGCAGTCCACGAGGATGTTAAAGAAAAAATCGTGTTCACTACCCCATGGGGTACTTTTATGTATGATAAAATGTCATTCGGTCTGATGAACGCAGGAGCCACTTTCCAAAGAGCAATGGATATTTCCTTCATTAACGAAAGAGATAAGTTTGTTGTCATTTATATTGATGATTTAACTTTGTTTTCTAAATCTAATGCAGAGCACTTAATACACCTCAAACAAACGTTCGAGAAATGTCAAAAATTTGGTTTGTCTCTGAACCCCAAGAAATCTCATTTTTAAATGCAGGAAGGTAAACTCTTGGGCCATATAGTATCTAGAGATGGGATTAAAATTGACCCGAAAAGGGTTGAAGCTATAGATACAATAAATATTCCTAGGAACAGAAAGGAAATCCAATCTTTTTTAGGAAAAATAAACTTTTTAAGGAGATTTATTCTGAACTTCACTGAAATTGTAAAGTTGATTACATATATTCTAAAAAAGGACAGAGAGTTCAAATGGACAAATGAAGCTAAAAAATCCTTTTAACGTATTAAGAAAGTTATAGGGGAATCACCTATATTGGCCAGTCCTGATTACATGAAATAATTCTTGATTTTCTCAGTCGCATTCAAACATATGATTGAAGTTGTACTGCTACAGAAGAACGAGGAAGGGTTCGAACAACCAATAGAATTCTTCACCAAAAGCCTCAGAGATGCATAGTTGAAATATGACATACTGGAAAAGAAAGCATATGCAATGGTGAAATCCCTAAAACCATTCAGGACCTACGTGTTACATTCGAAAGTAATTTATTATGTACCTACCAGTTCCATTAAATATATATTGGTTCAACCTGATAGTGATGGTAGGAGAGGCCGATGGCTTACTAATATCTAGGAATTTGATCTTGAGGTCAAACCAACAAAACTTGTCAAGGGTCAAGGCCTGGCTAAGCTATTAGCCGAATCAAATTTCAAAGCATTCGAGATAAATCCTCTACAAGCTTGCGAAGGTTTTCCATACATAGACGAATTTGATGTCACTATACCTACAACTGAAATCCAAGAAAAACTTTCTTCCTCTGCATGGTATAACGACATAGTTTCATATCTCTTAACTCTGCAGTGCCCGAGTGATATGACTCCTTCCAAGGCAAGAACACTGAAGCTACATGTAGTAAAATATTGTATTGTTGACAACCAGCTGTATTGGAAAGAACCATTGGGATTTTTATTGAGATGCCTAATAGAATACAAAGTAGAGAACATCATAAATGAGTTTCATGAAGGGGTGTGTGGAGGACACCACTCCTGGAGGAAGATGGCTTATAATATCCTAAGAGTTGGATACTATTGGCCAAAGTTATTTATAGATGTGAATGCTAAAGTCAGAGCCTGTAATCACTGTCAATTATTCTCAGGTAAACAAAATCTCCCCACACTACCCTTGACCCTAGTCAAAACAGAAGCTCCATTTCAACAGTGGGGTCTGGATTTTATCGGAGAAATTTATCCACATTCAAGTGCACAACATAAATGGATCTTGACCACTACAGAATCCTAAATGAGTTGAGGCCATTCTGATCAGAAACGCTACAGAATCAATGGTGATAAATTTCTTAGAGGAAAACATTTTATATATATTTGGTTGTCCTCGGAAAATAGTTACAGATAATGCCCAGGCATTCAAATCTATGGTGATGGTTAGTTTTTGTAAAAAGTACAATATTGTACTGGGACCTTCCACAACTTACTATCCTCAGGGAAATGGATTATCTGAATCATCAAATCAGATCTTAATCACCATAATAAAAAAGGTGCTAACCGAAAATAAGAAATCCTAGCATGTTCATCTGAAATATGCTTTGTGGGCGAATCGGTTAGGCACTAAGAAATCGATCAGAATGTCCCCTTTCCAAATGGTGTACGGGACTGACATGGTACTACCTATAAACCTAGCCTTTCCGGTAATGAAGCTCTGGAAATATTAAAAGGATGAACCTAATGATGTCACCCGAAGAATCAACTAGTTAATAGAAGTGTAGAAGAACGGGGCTGAGGTGGATGAGAAGCTCAAGAAATACCAAGACAATATGAAATCCCTATTTGATGAAAAGGATAAATATAGGGAGTTCCTTCCCGATGACATCATTTTGAAATGCGACGCTAGGAAGGGGGATGCCAACAAACATGGAAAATTCAATCACATCTGGTGTGGGCCTTTCAGGGTCATAGCTTCTGAAGGAAAGAATTTGTTCTTGTTGGAGAATCTCGATGGGAAAGTCCTTAACGCCCCCATCAACGGGTGTTACCTGAATCACTTTATGCAATAAACATGTTTCCAAACTCTCACTGTATATACTGGTTTGATTTTCTTGTTTTGATTTAAAATTTTCGTTTCTTTGCTAAGTTTCCACTTTCACTGTAAATGAAACCAGGTTTGTTGATTTCAGAAAAAATCAGAAATATCAAAAATAAGTAACAACTACTATTTCTTTTTCGAGAAGTTTCTAACATTTCTTGTGTTTATCTTTATGCATAATGCTCACTAATAGTTGAGAGATAAGAAGGTATCATAACACATTTCATAACATTGATATTCTCTCAAAACAGGTGATAAATATATGGTTTTCTTAGTTGAAAATATAAAGAAAATTTGAGGTATGAGCTTCTAATCCACTGAACCAAGTTGAAATTTTCAAAGAGATTTAGCTAAATATGAAGGAAGATGCGTACAAATAAATATTGTCACCTGATTAACAACGAGAGGAACATAAGAATTATGGCTTAATCCTAAAAATCTTTTCTGAGTTAAATAAAATTAAAATATCAAAATAAAAAATGAAATAAAATAAAAATGAAATAGAATTCCTAATAAGAAAATAAGAAATAAAAAGACCCTAAAGAAAAGTTTCAGAATCGATAAACAAGGTTACATGGGAAGAAACATGTTTGCAACAGAACATTTGAATCCCCATTGTGTTTTCTCCCGCTTATCCTTAAATTGTATTGTCCTGTAATTCTAGATACCTTTTCCATGGCCTTCATAAAAGAAAAAGGGCTTCACCTTGACTCTGAAAAATCAGAAACATGTCTTCAAAATAATGTTAGGCGAAAATTATATGCCCCTCTCGATTTAACTGAAAGAAAGTATGTCTAGGATAATCCTGACTACTTTAGCCTTTCTAGCAAGTCCAAATCGATTAGTTTCGCTCAAGGAAAATCCATGGAAAATATAAGCTTCCCATGAGAACTTTCCTGTAGGTGAAGGTGTTTAGAAGGTCAGAAGAGGATTAGCCCAGAGTAATCAAAGTGAGTTAACAGACCTCTATTTCTAAATTATAAACAAATATCGTCCCTGGTATATTTCATACAAATTGATTGCCCCCACTTCATGTTTTAAAAATATTAGACAGATGGTGAAAGGAAATTCATAAAATGATTGACCCCATCTAGTCCAAAAAAAAGAGAGATGGTGAAAGGAAATTCATTAAATGATTTCCCTCATCTCAGAATTTAAATGCAAAATGACTAATTGAAGTGGTGAAAGGAAAATCAATGAGGGAATTAGATAACTTCATCGGGGTACTGAACAAGCTCGCTGGTAGTGAAGAAATGTCTATGATATCTGAAAGGTTGTTTACATGTATTATAAGGTACTTTGGTAGTTAGTTCCCTTTTCGGAAAAGATTTACATTCTAAGCCTATGCAGGACTCCCCGACTAAATCATTAAAATTATTTTTCCTTGATGCAAACAAAATCAAACAAAGACTGGTAGATCGGTTAAATTTGTTTTGATTATCTTAAGAAAATCTGAATACAGTTTTAAGGGAGAGGAATTTCAAATAGCTTGACTGAAAGTCATGATTTGATGTGTTTTGAAGGTTTTCTAAGTTTCGAATGAAATTATTTTTTTCAGTATGATCTTTTCCCAAATGTGTTTCACAAAAATGCAATAATGACTCCATTTACCCAATAAAGGCACTTGGTCTACTGTTATTCTGCATCTCGCAAGGAGACACGATCCCTAGATGGAGCCTATGTTGGAACACATATATTTTTATAAACTTTAGAATTTAAATAGTTTTCATTCCTGTTTAAATAAAAACAACACGTGCTTGATCCTCACCGTTGATGAAATCTACTATCAAATCAAACGATCCTAATCTCTTAGAAGTTATGGAGCCACCTATTCATTAAAAATTCAAATCACTAAATACTACATTCGAAATGTTGGGTTTCAGAGTTTCGCGATGCAAGCATTTCAGCATGTAGCAACTCCAAAGTCCCGATATCAGAAATCGTGAAACTGTCTTAAGCATTAAATCCGATTAATTAAGAATTAAAAATGATTAATGGTTAATTAATCATCTCACGATTTCACATTTCGAAGATCCTACCTCAAGCCATTATCAAAGTCCCGATGTCCGAAATCGCGAAATTGTCTTAGGTTAATCACGATTATTTAAAACGGTTAAACATGATTAAAATTAACTAATCACATCGTGAGTCCACGTTTCAGAGGTCGTACCTTGAAATGTTATAGGATATCCCAAGATCCGAAATTCCTAAATTTACTTAACAATAAGTGTGATTAACTGCTTCATTAACGATGATTATCACGTGATTAATCCTTCACTGAATAATGACTCAGATAAATTCAAATTTCATCTGTGCTTTTCCTGCAAATTAATGGAATTAATAATTGATTTACGACAATAATTCCAAATGAGATCCTGGACCAATGCCTAAATATTATTCATTAAGGAAAGTAAATGTTTCATCAGTAGAGGTATTGGTTAATCGATGCAATTAAAGGAAAAGGGTATTGAATTTGAATTTCATTGTGCATTTTTTACTGAGCAGCAAGTTTTCAAGATAAAGAATTTTGTGCATTCTATTTGAATAGATAACAGAGTTTTGTGACCGGATACCATGGCTCCATGAAAAGAAACTAAAGCGCCCAATGAAATTTTGAATCAGAACACATATGTCCTTTCCGACATCCTCCCCCATAAGCATAAACGTCATTAAATCCTAGACACAAGTATTCAATATTCTACAATATGAATTGGTCAATTGCTTGGATGATTTAGGTGATGAAGAGATGGAGACCATGGCTACCAAATAAAAAACTATGGCCCAATTAAAGTTACATAAGATAGCAGCAAGACCTAGACTATTTCCTTACAATGTTATGGTCGGTTGGGTGCTGGAAAACGTTGATATCCTGACCGGGACCATCTTCAATTCACAGAAGGTCGCAGTTGGGTATTTCTGGTTGGAACATCTACAAGTAATGTACAAATTGTCTCCAACACCCAATTTCATTTACAATTCCATTTTCTTAGTGGACTTTGACCAGAAGGAATGTGTCCAATATGGAAAAAACCTGCCCTACTTAATTAAGGATTGGTACTCTCACCCTTGGAAGTTCATAGTTGACTCCCATGGTGTATACATAGTATCTACACTAGAGACTCACATAATGTATATATCAATGATGATGTGTAGACTCTATGGGAGGGAAAACACAACCTATTTCTTGTTATAGTGGGTGCCTATTATGCACATGGTGGCAGAGGGGTATTATTTTGATTGGGAAAAGATGTTGTTGGACAGTTTGGTTAAAGAGATTATAGAATATCAGTCATTGAAAGCCAAGGGAAAACCTGCCTCATTCTTCATTGCATCTTATATCATGGACGTCATCTTCTTTATGACACCTTTTCCCCTGATGGGCTAGAACTAGACTCCAACTAGTGTCAAGCCCATACATGTTTATCATTCAAAACTTTGGGAAGATAAAGCCAAAGATTGCTTCTATGAAATATGCAACTGGGTGGTGGTACCGATGCATATTGCTATATATGGTTTCCCACCTCCTAGGACTTATGACAAAATAGTGGCTAATCTAGGCAAGATAGTTGACTGGTACATTAAAGAGCACTTCTCCTATATTAGGGCTTTTGGTTGTTCAGTTCCTCCACATGATCTGCCTGAATTTTTACCAGATTGATTGGTGTGCCGTGAAGTATCACATCAAAATGTGCATGGTGGAATTAGTAAGGAGATGAAAGAAATACAGAAAAGGGTATGGACCTCCTTCCCCATACAGATTGGTACATTTTCTCTATTGGATTTCGACCATTTGAAAGTAGGGCCCCGGTCCTGGAAGAAATCAAGCTGGTCAATATTGAATTCAAGAAGCATAATCCATTGAAGATTGTAGGTAATCACATGGCCCTCTCCAATTTGAAAATATATGAACATGAAGATTTTCCTATGGATGAAGTATTCCGAAGAGAAAGGTCCTATCAGGAGGTCTTCGGTCGAGTTCAAGATTTGGCTCAAGAAAAAATGGTCGAGTTTTATAACTTCTAGAAGCATCGAATAAATATCCTTCCAAAAGTATTGCAGGGAGAGACCCTAATACCTTCAGCTACACAACGAGTTGATATCCAGAGATTGGAAACAGGGAGCTCCAGTAGACAGGATGCTCAAGAAATTTTGGAGAAGACTGTGGTTTTGAATCAGAAGGAAGACACCACATTGACAGATCCACCAAAAGATCACACTGAAAAGCAAACAGAGCCCTTGATAAAAAAGGAGAAGAAAATCCATTATCCACACCGGGAAAACCAGATACTAACACAACCAGTAACTAGCCATCCACTGAGATAGGTATCCCTATCCAATCCTTCACACCCTTACAGTTCAGTAGAGGGATCCCGAGTGTAGAAGTTGTATTCATAAAATATATTATACCTATTTCGGCAGAAGAGATGCCTCCTTCAGAACTATTCTTCAGTAAGAAGAGAAGGGCGGTAGTAAGAAGAGAAACACATCAAAGGGATGGTGCAACTATCAAGAAGCACAGGGTTCTATTGGATGAGAAGGAACTAGAATAAGAACACTTCACTACAGATGTTGTAGGCTCACTAGGAGCTTTTGCAACAACAAACCAGTTTTCAGTAGGAAACCTGAAGGAGAAGTTGAAGCAGAAGGATCTGCTAGTGACCCAATTGCAGGGAAAAATAAATACTGTAGAGTAGGAAGTTAGGAGCAAGATGACTAAAGTATTTGAGTAGACTAGATCCCTTGAAAGGCAGGAAATTCAATAGCTCAAGGTCAGTCTTGATGATATGCAGAAAGAGTCACAAGCAAGCAGGGAATTGGTTAGACAACTTCAGGTGAAAATAATCTTAACCGAAAAAGCAGTAGTGGATATATTATCTTTCCAAGCCCAAGATTTAGATATTCACGAGAAGCTGAGATCAGCCCAGTGATGCCTCTTGACTAAAATAGAAGGTGTTCAAGATTATTATCTATTGGAAAAACACTCTTTAGAAAATATTTGCATAAGAGAGAAGGAGGCCATTGTAGATAGAGTCACATTCCAGGAGGTTGTCCTGTCAGCAAAAAAGGAGGAGGTTACCAGGGTCACCAAATTATCACTCTCAGAACAAACCTGAGGAGATATAATACTTAATAACTGGGAGGATAATATAGTTGAAAGAAAAAGATTGGCCAGGGAGGTGAAAAAGGCTTGTGAAGAATATTTCTACGCTATTGACAAAGAATCACTGTACGTGGGAAGAGATAATATCTATGGAGACCTGAGATAGATTGATATGAAAAAAAATCAATCTGATTCTGAGGCAAGTATGGAGGCAGCCCAGGCCAAAATTTTACAATTGAAATAGGTTGATCTTAATCTGATAAATAAATGGATAGTCAACCCTAGCTTAATATTATAGTCTTTGTCTCTAGAAGCTAGTAGGATGAAAGATAAACTGCCTCATATAGAAAATAAGTTTTATACCTTTGAGGCAAATGATACAACAAAGCCCTCCAGGCTGGTGGTGTAATTTGTGAGAAAATGTGTTACATGTATTGAGCCAGGAAAAGGCAGCACCTTCAGAAACCAATGAGATAGCATGTACACATCGTCTATATAGATCATGATTAGAGACTATATGTCTCTGAGATGGATGATAAGAAGGAAAATCGTCTCTGCCAACATGACGAAGAGACAGAACGGATGCAAGTGAAGCATTTCAAATTTCACATTTTTGTAAGTTTTACTATTTTATAAATAAAGAGAATTCCAACTGTTTAGGGTTGAGAACCTTTTGTGTAAATACATATTTCAAAGATTGAACAAAGGTTGCTTCTTGCCAAATGTAATTAAGAGAAAATCTCCTTTGTGAGAATTAATACAAGCACAGACAGAGATTCCAATCTTTGTGCAGTCTGAGTTATGTTTCCTCTTTTTACTCCATATTTCTTATTTCTTTAAATGTCTCTTTGATAAGTGAGTGTTTACAATTTAGTAAAACAACTACTGTAATCACACCAAACCGATTGTTCATTAAGCAAACAATTTTTCCTCTCTATTTGTTGTCAGTAAATACAAGACCTATAAGCTACTTGGATAACTAAATCGTATATCCTTTCAAGAGTGCATGCTTTCTTTTCTTCTACTGTGGATAGGATAAGATTCATCTCTGCATTGATGCCTTGTTTTGTTTAACATTTTTGTAAGTTTCTCTCACCTCACCCAATTTCATAAATCAACTCGGACGACAAATTATGGCCTCTGTACTATTTTGTTTTTGTTTTCATTTGAGGAATTAAGTCTTATATAACTATCGGAAGAAAAAACACTTCTTAAAATCAACCTTTATATTTATGATGCCTTGACATTATGCTTCTAAGCCTTAAGTGTAATCTCAGGAACAACACTTGGTAGGACTTCTTGTTTAACAATATCCTTCATTTCTTTAAATACCACATCTCAACTATACACTACCTTCTTAGTTTCTGGGTTCCAAAGATTATAACCTTTGAGACCATCTTTGTATCCAAGAAAGATACATTTTTCGGCCTTCTTATCTAGCCTACTCCTATTTTCCTTTGGAACATGAACATATGCATCACAACCAAATACCTTGAGATGTGTGAGAGAAGGTTTTTTACCAGTCCATACCTCTTGTGGAGTCTGGTCATCCAAGGCTGATGAGGGTGATCTGTTGACCAGGTAAGATGTAGTACCCAATGCCTCTGCCCATAATTCTTGCCCTAACCTGACACCACTGAGCATGGACCTTGATTTTTCCATCAGCGTCCTGTTCATCCTTTCTGCAACTCCATTATGTTGAGGTGTATATGTAGTAGTGTTCTACCTTTCTATACCACACTTCTTACAGATTTCTTCAAATTCATTCCCGCGGAACTCTTCGCCATTATCTTTCCTTAGCACCTTAATTATTTTCTCTGTTTGATTCTCAACAAGAGACTTAAACTCTTTAAACCTGTCAAAGATTTCAGATTTCTTCCTGAGGAAATATATCCAAGTATTCCTTGAGAAGTCATCTATAAATGAGACATAGTACACAATTTTTCCCAATGATGGGACCGACACAGGTCCAAAAACATCACTGTGAACTAGATGTAAGATTCCTTCTACCCTCTTTGCATCAGAGGGAAATCTTACCCGATTCTGCCTCTCATATAGATAATGTTCACATAAATCAAAATCTAGAGAGCAATTAGACATACCTTCAATCATACCTTTATTGTGTAGTAGTCGAAGACCCTTCTCTACGATATTCCCCAGTCTTTGATGCCACAACATAACCTTTTCTTCAGAGACTGTAGGAGTTCTTTCTTATTCAACTATAATATCAGGAACAATGGAACTATTACACCCATCACTAATAGTGCTTCCTTCCATCTTATACAGAGTTCCAAACTAAACTCCTTTCAGCAACACCATTGCTCCTCGAACCATCCTGCAGGTTTCCTTTTCAAATATTGTTTTTACCCCTACATCATCCATTTTGCTTACAGAAATCAAATTTTTGGCCAAACCTGGGATGTGCAGAACACCAGGCGGTGTTCTAATCCTTCCATCTATGAGCCTCAAATTGACTTTTCCTTGTACTATGATTATGGTTGTCGAATCATCACCTAAGAAAACATTAAATCCATCATACCTTTCATATTCATAGTACCAATCCCTATGGGGAGTCATATGAAAGGATTCCCTAGAGTCAACCAACTATGCCTCATGATTTGCATGTGTGCTTGAAGAAGCCAAGTACACATCCCCTCCTTCTTCCTTGGAGGTCTTTTCTTCTGTAGAATGAGATTCTTTAGATCCCTTCTTTTTCTCAACCTTGGATCTACACTGCTTCTTATAGTGCCCTTCTTTTCCACATCTCCAACATACCCTTACAAAATTTCCAGAAGATTTAGATATACCCTTAGACTTAGATATCCCACTTGAAAAATTAGATCTATTCCTTTCCTGGGAATGTCCTCTTGCAAATAATGCATCTGTGCTCTATCCTTCCATATTCTTCTGTCTCATCTCCTTAGAAAACAAGGATGAGACCACTTCGTCAAACTTCAATGCAGTTCTATTACTACCTATGGCCACAACCAGACTATCCCAGGAGTCTGGTAAAGAACACAGTAAACTAATACATTTATATTCATCTGAAATTTTAATCTCAACAGATACTAACTGAATTACCACAGTATTGAAGGTGTTCAAATGCTATTCCACTGAGTCTCCATCTCTCATCCTCAGGTTATACATATTCTTCCTTAGGAATAGTTTATTTACCAGGGACTTAGACTGATACAACTTCCCTAACTTTTCCCATAAATCCTTGGCTGTAGCTTCCTCTAACACATTCAGTAATACTGCATATGAGAGACATAGTCAAATTGTTCTTTTTTCCTTCCAATCCAACTTTTTCCAGTCATTTGCTGAAGTTCTTGTATGTGCAGTACTTGGATCTACTACGATCCACTGATATTTGTCCACCCACAAATCTTCCATCTTGACCTTCCACAACTCAACAATTTTCCCTTTAAACTTCTCGATCTTCGTCTTCGAATTGCTTGCCATTTCTTTTCACCTGAAAAATCAATACCACAGATCTCCCACTGTAAAAAGGCTTATCACAATCTTGAGCCAAACCCTTGACCACAATGGCATCCCCCTGAAGCCAACAAAGCTCTGATACTAAATGTAGATTTTAACCTTGTATGATATCTACTGCAAACAAATATTTAGTAAAAGAACATAAAAGATACAATGACAAATACAAACATTACACATATATTTTTCCCTTGGAAACCCAAACTGGGAAAACCAACATATTCTATATTCATTCATGTGTGATACATTGTTTACAATACAATATATATATATAGGAGCCAACAAAATCCAAAACCCTAACCCAATGACCTGGATTAGTCCATAACCATAATTCATTAACCGAAAATAGAAAACCATCGGCAAAAACCATGTGACCAAAAACCACCTAAATATGTGACATGTTTCCCGAGGAAGAAAATTGTTCTCGAGGCACGTGACACTACTACTCATGAAAAGAATATAACACATACCCAACAAAAATGAGGTAACTCATCCACCATAATATCAACAAAATTATCCAGTAGTTTATGAATCTCTATAGGTATATCATCCATAGAATTACTTGTAAGGATGACTCTGGTCTTTCTCACCACAAAAAAATGCATCTCCTATTCTTTCTTGAATTCATTCAAGAGTTCCTTCCCACTCATGAGAAGTATGCTTGGGCTATCTTCCTCCTTCACTTTATTATCCTCCATTAGCAGTAACATGTATGTATGACCATTCTTCTCAAGGGTGTAAGTATTTTTTCTCCCATCATGTATGACATTTCTATCAAATTTCCATGGTCTTCCTAACAAAACATGAAAAACATCCATGGGTATTAAATCACACAGAATCTCATCTTTATAACCTCCTATCTTAAATTCAACATTGCATTGTCGACTTACCATGACTTGGTGTCCCTACTGTAGCCACAATACCTTGAACGGGTTCGGATGTGCAGTTGTCTCCATCTCCATCTTTTACACCATTTTTGTGGATACTGAATTATCAGTGCTCCCACTGTTTATGATTACTTTGCATACCATGTCCTTGGTCTTGAAAGCAATCTTGAACAGATTGTTTCTTTGAACTATCTCTTTTGCTTCTTTCTCTAGATTTAAGAGAACTTTCCTCATCATGAGGGACTTCCCATATTCTATTTCTTTTTCCTCAACATTCCTTCTTTGAGCTTTGGAAATGTGAGTTTTTCCACCTCCTTCTTTCTTATTCCTCTCAGGACATTCCCAAGAAATATTCCTTGTCTTTCCATAGGCATGGCATATCACTTCTCCTCCTTTGCCTCTTCCTTGAGAAAAAGACTTTCTTGCACCATGTTTTCCACCTCTGGAACTTCATCCTCTTTCTGTATGACTGTGATACTTTCCAGCTTCATCTTTGGGTTTTTGGAACTTCTCTCGGTCAGTTCCCTTGCCTCTGCTTGAACTCTTTCCTCTGTTTTAATAGATTTGTTTCATGGCCAACTTCTCCTCTAATTTTAGTGTTGACTCATAAGCATATTCCACCGTTCTCATTGTCATCATACTGATTTCTTCTTGAATTTCATATCTTAGGCCATTGATATACCCGACAATGTTTTCCTCATCTCTCTCACAATGTCATACTGTGATGTTAAATCTGTAAACTCCTTAGTGTATTGTTTCACTGACAAACCCTTCTGTCTCAAGTTCTGAAAACTCCTGAACAGATTGATCTGATATTCTTTGGGTATGAACTTAGCTTTCAATTTATCTACCATCCTATCCCAATTTTTGATCTTTTTTGTACCTTTGTACCTTCTATCGGCTTGCAATTCATCCCACCATAGCACCGCATGTCCCTTTAGTTTGGTAACAACATGCTTCACCTTCTTTTCATCTTCGATCTCTTCATAATCGAAGTACTTGTATAAGGCTCTTATCCAATCCAACATCTCCTCAACATCCAAGTTTCTTTCATACATTGGTATTTCCATCTTTTCTCTGGCTCCCATTTTTGTAACTTCTTTCAACAAGCATTCCTTTGCAGTGTCTCCTTCTGTAGCTCCTTCTACTTCCATTTCTTCACTCTCATCTTCATTGATATCACCAACATTAGGTTCTCTTCTCTGCGTAATCTCCATGGAATCCAATCTCACATGGAGTTGCCTCATCTCTTCTTCCATGGCTGGATTTGCTACAGGTCTATCCCTGCATATTCTTGGTGGCATGGTTCCAAGTTTTATTCTTCTCTTAAAGAGCTCAATTATGGATCTGATACCACTTGATGAAGACTCCACCCTCTACCAGGGTCCACGCGACCTCCTGGTCTAGGATCTTTCTAGTCGAGAGATAAAATTAGCTCATGGGATCCCTCTTAGCCCAAAATCTCAATACACGGGTCCTAAAAACTTCTTCGTGAATGAAAATTTTTGTTTTCAAAAGTTCCCGAGCATTGGAAAAGCCTCCATGAAGACTGAGGGCCAAAATCGTGGGCCAATGCTTCTTCCTACGAAAGTTTCAGGACTTCGATACTTTTCTATCCTCTTATCTCCCAACACAAATTTCGTGAACTTCCAAACATTAATCTTCTAGATCAACGGTCCACAATGAGCGTCGAGATCAACATATCAAATTATGTCTTCAGGCTTCAACGATTTCTTCACAATGCCCTTTTCCACAACTCTCCCGGATCACCAAAAAATCAATTTCGTCAAGTTTCAGATCGACGGTCCACAATGCTTTGACTGATGGACGGTCCAAATCAATTCCCTTCGGGATTTAATGATTTTTTTTTTTCGTCCACACGACACAAATCCTTTTATCTCCCAACACCGAAACACCGAACGATTATCCTTCCTCCATGTGTCCCCTCCTTGATTAACAGCTAGGATGTCTTCGAGACTTCGGGGGTTCCTCCACTCCTAAATTCTTCCGAAGTGCTAATCCACTAGAGTACACAATCTACTGACACGTGTCCTCGAATTTTGGACGGCCATGATTCACTTCAGCCTTCGGGACTTTGGGGGTCTCAATTTCTTCACGCGTCGAGTCTTCCAAATATGTGAAGTCCGAAGGACTTCTCCGATTAAACCTCGCGCAAATCCTCCTGATCCAATGAATGTCCACTCTCCTGCAAACTCTCGAATGGATCTTGACCGTAGATATCTGATCCTCGATAATTCCTTGTTAAATATTGATCCAAGAATTCTCCGAACACGCGAAGTCTTAAATACTTATAGGGCTAAACCCTGTGTTGCTTCTCCAGATCTAAGCGTGATGAAAGAACCTAGATCCTCCTGAACAAATATCCATCGTTCAACCTTTAAACAAAGAATATTATCCTCCTTGAATATTCAGATCTCTATCCTTCCTAAGCCTAACTTCACGAGATAAATAAGATATCTGGCGCCCTCCTGTGTGCTCCTCTGGCACTTTAAAGATTTTGACTTAGAAACTTTCTAAGTCCCTCCTGCGGAACTCTTGTGCTCGCTATCTCTTATGAGCTTTGTTTCTTGAGGTATTTCATAACTTTGGTGCACTCCTTGCGTCCTTGGAACTTCCAAAAAATTTTAGACTTAGATATTTCTGAGAAAATCTCCTCATGCACTCCTTGTGCTCATCCCCTTTGAAACTTCTTCAACACTTAAAGAAAGTTTTTTCTCAATGCACTCCCTGCATGGGTCTTCTCAAATATTTTCTCTCCTCTGAGAAAATGTGCACACTCTTCACTTCAACTAAAAAAATGTGCACTCCTTGCACTTCCACTGTAAATTCATGTTATCTCTTTTGAGGTTTTGAGTCTATATTGACTTGGCCTATGCACTCCTTGCACTTCCACTGTAAATTCATGTTATCTCTTTTGAGGTTTTGAGTCTATATTGACTTGGCCTATGCACTCCTTGCACTAGGAATCTCAGAAGAGAAAACAAATGAAACTTAAAGAGACATCAAACGTTTCCACACTTAACCATGAAAAACATATTCATGCATAAAATATACATAAACATATAAAACACAGAGATCATAAAGAAACATCACATGTACTCAAATAATTCAAATGAACACAACACCATACAATTGGAATCAAACCTCTTTGCTTGTATTTATTCAATAAAATATGTACATGGACTCATACATCTCTCTGCAACTCTTCATAAGTTTCAACAACTCTCTCACATCAATAACAATAGCATTCAACACCCTCATTTGGGCATACAATACATATATATATACATAGAGGGGCTTCTCTATACTTCCCTCCAGACTACCTTAGTGTTATCCTATCATAGTTAATACATTCATCTACTAAGGACTATTACATTGAATGATAATTACATTCAGATATGAATCGATACTCAGTATTTGTACAACCCTATCTGATAATTAAGACGATTACAATCTCGATGGCCTTATGTGATGGCTCATGCCTCAAAACATTTAAAACCTTTAAATTACAATCCTTTCAAAACAGAATGATGCGCCCTTCTTGGAATTCAAAAACAATTTGAAATCTGCACAATGGGTGCTGAGTTGTCCTACACCTAACCTCTTTAATTGTTGATGGCGATGCTCCTACATCAAATAGAAATATGATTTGTCTTAATGTGATAAGATGAATTTCTAGCCAAATTAATAGCACTTTGACTATCACAAAATACTTTTACCTTGTCCAACATACTTCCAAACTCACCCAACAAACATTTTAACCAAATTTGCTCCTTGCATGCATGTGAGGCAACCATATATTCTTCCTCGGTAGTGGATAAAGAAACTATGTTTTGAAGCTTTGACATCCAACTAATTGGTCCTCCTATAGGGATAAGGACATACCCTGAAGTGGATCGCTTTTTATCCAAGTCACCTGTAAAATATGAATCGATATAACCGCAAACTGAATCATTTGAACCATCATAGGTGATAGAATAATCACTTGTTCCCCTAAGATACCGAAGAACCCATTTCACTTATACCCAATGCTCTTTACCTATATTTTCCATGTATCTACTGACGACACCAACTGCATGTGAAATATTTGGTCTAGTACTCACCATCACATACATCAAACTTCTTATTGCATTAGCATATGGTACACCCTTTTCTTCATGATTACTAGGACATAAACTTGAAGGAATCTTGAAATGGAAAGCCAAAGGGATTTGTACGGGTTTCACATTATTCATACTGAATCTCATTTGTATTTTCTCCACATACTTTTATTGTGATAACCACAACTTACCATTTTTCTTGTCTCTATGTATCTCCATGCCCAATATCTTTTTTGTTGCTCCTAGATCCTTCATATGAAACGTCCTAGCCAACTGATTCTTTAATCTATTTATTTCAACCATGCTTTTGCTTGCAACAAGCATATCATTAGCATATAACACCAAAATAATGAATATGTCATTTTCCAACTTTTTAAAGTAAACAAAATGATGATATTCACTTCTTGTAAGATTTTGGCTCACCATGAAGGAATCAAACTTCTTGTGCCATTGTATGGGAGACTACGTCAGGCCATACAATGACTTCTTGAGTTTGCAAACAAACCTCTTATTGTGATCCTGAACAAACCCTTCTGTTTATTCCATATATATATTCTCATCCAAATCTCCATGTAGAAATGATGTTTTAACATCCAGCTGCTCTAACTCAAGATCAAGTAAAGAAAGCAGTGCTAATAGAACACGAATTGAAACAAGCTTCACAATTGATGAAATTATTTCAGGAAAATCAATACCTTGCTTTTGAGAATACCCTTTTTCTACCAATATTACTTTATACCTTTCAAATTTATCATTAGCACCTTTTTCTAGTTTGTAGACCCACTTGCAAATGACAACCTTCATGTCCTTTGGAAGTTCTACTAGGTCCCATGTTTTATTCCTCTTTAAGGCATCAATTTCTTCTTTCAAAGGTTCTTTCCATTTAACACTTTCAGATACCAGCATTGTTTTGTGATAACAACTAGGTTCTCCATCATTACAAACCAAAGCCATAGATGAAACCTAATCATCATAACTTGTAGGAGGATTCCTGAACTGTGTAGATATCCTTATAGATGGTTGAGGCATATCCACAATTTCCTAGATATTGTATGCATCTTCATCTTCTTCTTTTGGAACTTCTTCATGCTCCTCCTTTTCTAAAGATTGTTGAGACTCCAACTGAATTTTTTGAACTTGTGGTACATGTTCTTGTCTCACGTCAACACCTACTGGGTCTGATTTTATGAGTGAGGATTCATCAAATACTACATATATGCTTATGATGAGTTTGTGGGAAGTAGGATCCCATAATTTGTACCCCTTAACTCCATCACCATAACTAACAAAGACATATTTTTTTGATCTAGGATCTAACTTAAAACGCTAATCTTTAGAAATAAGAGCATAAGCATCACAACCAAATATTCTTAGATTTGAATAATCGCATGAATGACCTGTCCATACCTCTTCTAGAATCTTACAGTTTATTATAGTTGATGGTGAGCGATTTATCATATTGCATGTTGTAAGAACTGCTTCTACCCACAATTTCTACTGCAACTTGGCATTACTAAGCAAGCTCCTTGCTCTCTCTAGAAGAGTTCTATTCATGTGTTCATCAACACCATTTTTCTCAGGAGTATAAATTGTGGTCTTATGTCTTTCGGTCCCAACTTCGTTGCAATATTTTTCAAATTTCAAAGATGTGAACTCACCTCCATTCTTTTTTCTTAAACACTTGATTGACCTATCAAATCTCTTTTCAACCAAAGCTCTAAATTGCTTAAAAGTATTAAATACACCAACTTTTCTTTTAAGTAAATAGATCAACACATTTGTAGAGTAATCGTCTATAAATGTCACAAAATATTATGATCCTACAAAAGAAACTGTAGGGGATGGTCCTCAGACATATGAATGAATGTAATCCTGGATACATTTTCTTATATGTCTTCCTATTTTAAACTTATGTCTACACTATTTTCCAAAAACAAAATACTTGCAGAAATTCAAATTCAGAAATTTCAAACTTGGAAGTGACTTACGATCAGTTAGTACCTTAATCCCCTTCTCACTCATATGACCCAAACACTGATGCCATGAACGAGTAGAGTCAATTGGACCTTTAGATGGTACCACTGCTTGATTTATTTCAGTCCTTCCTTCATGCTAATAAAGGTTCCCAATCCTCTTTTACTTCATGACTACTAAGATTCCTTTAAACACCTTCAATACTCCACCTTGAACTGTACACTTATAACCAACATAATCTAGAACTCCTAAAGATATTAATTTTTTTCTAAGTTTAGTTACATGCTTCACATCTGTTAACGTTCTTACAGTACCATCATACATTTTAATTTGGATGCTACCAACCCCAACAATTTTACAAGAAATATCATTTCCCATAAAAACAACACCATCATCAATAGATTGGTAATTTGAGAACTGATTTCTATGATGACACATGTTACTAATCACACCAAAATATAACAACCAATGTCGGTGTTGTTGTGAAACATCACACGTAGATAATGCCTCATCAACCATACCTAAACCTAATCTTGAACTTGTTTCAGCTGAATTAACTTCATTTTTTTCTTTCGTAGAGTCCTCTTTGGATGATTTTTTTCTTTTCTAGCCATCCTTTCTTAGATGCTCATATGTGCGACATAACCAACATCTTTGCTTAACCTTCTTACCTCTTGACTTAGATCTCGATACATCTCTTTGATCTTTCCCTCTTTCTGTAGATCGACCTCTAACCACCATTGCTTCTATTGTTGAGGTTTATTTACTAGATCTTCTTCTCATTTCCTCAGTCAATAGAGCTCCCACAACAATATCATAATCAATGTTGTGTATTGTGCTAAACCACATAGATGTGACCAGATAATCCCAAGATTCAGGTAATGAACACAATAGCATGACTACTTTGTCCTTATCTTCATATTTTACATCCATACTAGTTAATTCAGGGTATTGAAAACATTTAAATGCTCGACAATTTTTGTACATTCTTTCATCCGTAATCTATACAACTACCTCTTCAAGAAGATTTTGTTCGTCAATGACTTTTTCATATAAGAAAACTTCAGTTTGTTTTACAAGCATGTTGTTGTCTCCTCTCCAACGATGTTAAACAAAAAATCATCTGCCAGACACAAATGGATGGTACTAAGAGCTTTTGCATCAAAATCTTTCAAGTCCTAGTCTATCATGCTTGTCGGTTTCTTTGTATTGCCCGTCAATTCCTTTAGCAATCCTTGTTGCACAAGTAGATCCTGCATCTTGAGCAATGGTTGAGCTTCCATTGCTCAAAGTTGTTATTGTCGTTGAATTTCTCTACCTCAAACTTTGAACTCTACTCTTTTTCCAATAACATGCTGCCCAAAAACTACAACTTATAACACTAATCTCTTTCTTATGGAGAAATAATTTATTTTTCAAGGTTAAACCCTAATGTACCCTAAAACATTAGTTAAAAGGTTTTGAAATGAATGGAACTTTGATCCATGCGAAATTCAGGCTACCCTTGAAAATCTGACCAGATTCAGACCCATTTTTTTGACTGAAGAGAAAAAATTACTCCGGAACAGGGATGGAATATGACAAGGAAATTAGCTGTCGAATGAAGCAATTTAGCCGTCGAATACAGTAATAATTTTGTGACACCCGTCAACTTTCTTTGTATAAATGATCAATATGTTTGATAAATTGTGATTAACCGTCAAATTTGACGGGTGGGTTGGATTTCAAATTCCAACCCTGCTCCTGAGTTAACTTACTCCATTCCTGTAATGCTCACATCTGTCATTCTGTTAGGTTAAGTGTTGCTTAGATTCTCGTGCAATGAATGAATCATTAAAGAAAACAAACGTAAAGAAGAGGTGTACTGCACATAAGGTTCTTTGGCAAGATGTTGTAGCCCCGGTCCCAGCATCCGACGAATCAGATTTGTTGTGGGCAGCAGGTGGTTTATGCCGACCAAGCATCTCTCTGTTGTTGGGGTGGACCCTGTCCGTCCTGTCCAGCAGAACTGGGCATCGAATCCTTCTGTCGACCAGTACACTTCTGCTCTCTAAAGTGGACGACTGGGAATCGAATCCATCTGTTAGAGAATGATTTTTCAAATCCGAGGTTGCGAAATATATTATATATAACGCACTCAGAGAACCTGTAAATGCCATATGTACGCTGATAATAGACTTCTCCTTATTCACGAGGATTGTATGACATGGTTTTTCAACTTGCATCATATAACATGTCGGTTCATCCGCTGGAACATGCCGACTGCGAAGGCGACCGAATTCTGCAAAGCTTGCAGCATTAAATGCTGCATGGGGTCGACGATGTATACAGGACCCCTCCAGCATTTAATGCTCTGTCCCAGGGTAGTTGTTGTTGACTGTTAAGTCGGAAGGGGAGCCCAAACAGTCATCATGACTAATGAGTGTGCTTTTATGATTAATTGAAACATTTTAAAATGTTTTGTATTTTTTTTTCCAGGAAATTTAAATGTTTTGTTAGTATTAGTATTATAATAACAATGATGCTTTGTCACAGGGTAGTTGTTTATTGTTAAGTGGGAGGGGGAGCCCAAACAGTCATCATGACTAATGAGTGTGCTTTTATGATTAATTGAAACGTTTTAAAATGTTTTGTTAGTATTGGTATTATAATAACAATATTAAGATGAGTTTCACAATTTATAATAATTATAATAATAACGATCATCTATCTATATAACCAGTTTTAACATATTTATGAAGTATTAATTAATATATTTATATTTTTTTCATAGAAAAAATGTAACTTCTATTCCCCGAATAAAAAATTACAATCCTCGTTTTAATATATTTATATTTTTCTCCTAGAAGAAATGTAATTAGAGAAAAAGTACAGTGTTATAGAGCTACTAAGTGAATCAATTAAAAAGCTTGATTGAAATTGTATTAACAATAACTACCATCACTTAAAAACATCTAGTTTGTCACCCACAATGTATACAAAAAGGTATTTGCACTTCAAAGTACATTAAAAAAAAAACATTAACCAAAGAGATTAAAGCTTCAAGTATTACATGTCAAAACAATTTCCTTCCCTATGGGAGATCGTCTCGCCACTAGAGAACTCTTCCAGAATCATGTGGTTTTCAACCACACTAAGGGATAATCCCTTAGACAAGGAGTCAACAATGGTATTATGGTCCATGTAAGCATGCCTATGGTTGATGTAAATAAAAAGAGAAGAAATAGATTATAAGGTGTGTCCAAGAGCCTTCAAGTCCATATTTTCTAAACACGTGACAACATTCAGGCGGTGAATTGTTAATTTAGAGTTACTCATAACTTACAGGGAAAGCACATCATGACTAATTGCGCATTTGAGAAGTGCGTAAAGAGCCTTAAATTGATATTGATTGTTTTTGTTGGAACATACCTAATTTTGAGCTTCTGAACTTTATATTTTATCTCTTAGAATTAAAATTTTTTACCCAAAAAGAAAAGAACTTAGAGAGTTGTCTTTTAATTTTAAATCAAACCCATTGGTTGTTATTTAGCAATAAGATGCTTGCAATATCTATCGTTGATGAGTATCCTTAATTTGATCGAATGGTCCTAATGACCTCCGAAGTTTTGGAGCCACTTGAGTTTTAAAATAAAGCTTGTAAGGTCGTTTCGTAGCTCCGCACTTCGGGTGTTCCAGCAAACCCAAACAATGAAAACCCTGAAACTCTGAAACCCGAAGATAACCGCTCGTGAATTTTCCTAAAGAACTCACGAACACAAGTCATAAGACATGTGTCCTTTAAAAATCTTTCCTTGAGCTGACATGTGGCACTCATTTTGACATCTACGTCAGATGATTCACACATTTTCAAGTGACACGTGGCACCTCTCTTTTCTTGACATGTCATCAGAATGACGTCACCCCTGCCATGTCACTCTAAGAGATTACTC
This sequence comes from Picea glauca, assembly GCA_000966675.3. Taxonomy (NCBI): domain Eukaryota; kingdom Viridiplantae; phylum Streptophyta; class Pinopsida; order Pinales; family Pinaceae; genus Picea; species Picea glauca. The sequence continues at coordinate 131,796 of JZKD02S1386613.1, forward strand.
TTTGGGAGTTTTTGTTTTCACCTCCCCGGATTATCAAAGCATCGAAGTAAAGTGATTACAAAAAGAAAAAATGGTTTTCAAGGGATTAACAAAACAGTTAGCGACTTTAATGAGTCATGAGTTAATTAATTACTTCGCAGTTTCGGATTTCAGAAAGTTTCCCTTATGTTATATTGAAAACCTCTGAAGTCCGAACTTTTGAAATTCTTGAAGTTAATACATCGTTTTAAACACAATTAATTAATATTTAAAAGTGATTACTCAGATATTAACTCTTCCGTGAATACGAACTTCAGGAGATTTCCACCTTGTCACATTCAAAACTCCCGAACGTGAATCGTCGAAGTATTAATGACATTTATGATGGATTAAGGTTAATCATTTCAAATAAGGATTGTGAATTGTCATGTAATGAATTCCATTAAGTTTAATAAATTCTTCGTCAATAGAGATATACGAAGATCGATAGACCTTTTTTTAACAAAGCACTTCGAATTTCAAAATCATTTCTACCATTTGCAATTAGTAGTTTTTTATTTAGTGCAGAGATTACATACTTCTCTTGTCACAGATAAGCTAATTATGTTCCCTTGAGAATTATGGCGCCACAAAAAGTTGCAAAGAAGCTTGACACATCAGGTGATGATTCAAATTTGAACGCAGACATTCTATCAGACACAACTCTATGAGTTGCAGATGCCCTTAAAACTTGGATGCAAGTCTTCGATGTCTTAGAGAATGAGATTATTAACTATCCAGATGACTCCACCGAAGAAGATGACGAATCCTATACATCCAAGCTTAGACATGTAGCACAGTCGGAGATGCATAAGATCGTTGCGAGACCAAGAATCATGCCCTATAACGATATGATAAGCTGGGCTTTGGAACATGTCGACATCCAGACCATGAGCATCATTAACCACCAATAGGTCACCGTCGACTCTTTTAGACCAGAACACCTACAAGTAATGTACAAAATTTCCCCTACTCCTAAATACACTTACAATATCGCTTTCCTTCTAGAGTTTGAGAGAAAGGAGTGCACCCAATACACCAGAAATGGCCATGATATAGTCAAGACCTGGTGGGGACATCTAGAGAAGTTCAGAGCCGGTGCCCATGGTATGTACACCATGATGTCTTTGGACGCTCGTATGTTGTATGTAGCCATGATGCTCTGTCGCATGTTTGGGAAGAAGAATCCTACACGTTTCTAGGTTGAGTGGATAGCCATCATGAATGAGGTAGCAGAGGGTTATTCTTTCAATTGGACCAAAATGTTTTCAGATAATTTGGCCAAGGAAATTGTTGATTATAAATCAACAAAATCAAAAGGGAAACCCGCCCCTTTTTACATGTCGGCATACATTATGGATGTCATTTGTTTCATGACCCATTTTCCCCTGATAAACTGGAATTGGACCCCAACCAGTTCTGAACCAATTTAATTTTATCACTTCAAGTTATGGGAGGAGAACGGTAAAGATTTCTTCTATAGAATCTGTCACAATGTCATAGTGCATGATCATATAGCCATTTATGGTCACCCACCTCTCTGGATTTCAGAAAGGATTATGGGAAACCTAGGAAAACTTGTAGACTGGTTTATTGAGGAGAATGTCTCCTATATCAGAGTATTCAATTGTTCAGTACCTCCTCATGCTCTCCCATAATTTTTACCTGACATGCTGGTGTGCAGAGAAGTGGCATACCAGACACTAGCAAGAGGTATCACCAAGGAGTTGAAAGTAGCATAGAAAAAGGTCTGACCAACTTTCCCCATTCAGGTTGGCATGTTTACATTATTAGATTTTGGTCACTCTAAAGTCGAGGCCGCAGCCCTGGAGGATGTCAAATTAGTTGACATCGAGTTCAAGAAGCATGGTCCACATAAGATAGTGGAAAACCATATGGATTAATTTAACATGAAGCGATACATACATGAGAATTCCCCTTATGACGAAATGTTCATGGGAGTTAGATCTTATGAGGAAGTTCTAAGTAGATTCCAAACCCTTCCCCAGGACCAACAAGTTGGTTTCATCAGCTTTCAAAAACACAGGCAGAATAGTTTACCAAAGATATTGAATGGAGAGTCAAATCTCACACCTCCTTCACAACAAGCCAGACCTACAGGATCTGAGCCAAGTTCCTCCACTAAGAACAAAGTTGAGGAAGTCCCAAAAGGCCCAGAGTGTTATTCCATGAGATAAGAGCATCACTCACAAGACTGAAGGATCCACATGTAATGGCTTGGTTCGAAGCCTTCATGAATACAAGACAAGTTGTCCCTCATTCAACAACAACTACTCCTGCTAGCACCCTAAATACAACATGACAAGAACCTTCCACTGAAATTGGTTCACCTATAATGTCATTAACCCCTTTACAAACCATCTTTGGAAATCCTAGTTCCGAACTCACTTTCGTAGGTGATCTTACTCATATCTTTCCCAAAGAGATGCTTCCCTTAGATTTCATTTTTAGCAAGAAACAGAAAGCCATCATGAAGAGGGAATCTCACCAAAAGGATGGAATTATCACTAAAAGGCAAAGACTGGTATATGACGTGAAAGACCATGATGGTCCAGAGTTTGCAAAAGAAGTTGCAGGTTCATTGGGGGATTTTTCCACTACCAATCAATGGTCAGTGGACCATTTGACCGAATAAATGTGAAAGAAATGCCTCTTGGTAGAACAATTGCAAAATTAGATATATAATACAGAGCAGTCTGTCATGAGCAGGATGAACCGAGACTTTGAGAAAATCAGGGCTAGCCATCAACAAGAAATTAAGTAGTTACAGGATAACCTTGACCTTCTCTATCGAAGTTCATAGACAAGCCAAGGTATGGTCACTCAATGTGACAAGTTGATAGAGCAGTTGCATGCCATATTGACCCTAACAGAGAAAAAAACGATAGACATTTTGGCCTTCAAAACTCAAGCATCAGAAATCATTGAGAGGCTGGAAGTTGCCCAGTAAGAACTCTATCATAAAGTAGATGTTATTCAAAAATGTTATCCGATAGTAGACCTTTCCCTAAAAGATATCCATTTCAAGGAAAAAGAGGCCTACTCAGCCTGATCTAAGTTTCAAGAAGTTCTCATATGGATGCAAAAAGCTAATGCCCCTAGTTTTCCTCTTCTCTCCCATTTTGAACAAGTACAAGGCGAAATGGCCCTAAAAGCCTGGGAAACAAATCTGGAAGAAAGAAAAAAACTTGCCAAATATGTGAAAGAGGCTTGTCTAGAGGCATTCTCATCATTAAATAGAAATTTGATTGAGTTTGAGGGGAATAATATCTCAGAGGCCCTGGAGAAAATTGAGATAGAAATGAACCAGTAAAGCTCCAAAAAGAACAAGGAAGCTACTCGGGCAACCATCCAAGAGATGGGCCAGGTCGATCTCTTAAAATCAATGAATGGTTGGTTAATCCAAGTTCACAGTACCAGGTCATAGTCCAAGAGGTGAAAGATCCAAGAGAAGCTGCCCCAAATATAGAAGAAGATGTTTTCCTTCGAATTAAATGAAAGGATTGAGCCTTCAAGGTTCGTGGTAGCATTGATGGATAGATTCACCCAATGCATTGAACAAGGAAAATAAAGTGTAGCTGGGAGAAAATGAGAAAGCATGCACATTGTTCACCTTCTCCACCTACTCTACCTTTCACCCTCCAACAATCACTTACCTCGTCTATCCCTACTAGCCACATTCTTGCCTCCACTCATCCCTCCTCCTCATCGGACACTTGTTCCCCCATCATTCTTTTCGTGAACAATTACTCTTCCCTGTAAGCGTTATCCATCCCTTAACGAGCCAACGCTGAGCTATTCATCAAATATTCCCCCCCATGTCTTCAATTGCAATTCCTTGCCCCACTGAACACACCCGAAGGGTCATATGGAAATGAGATCAAATGGCCAATATAGTAAGTCGAATGATTGTGGTAACCCTAATGGACATGTGTATCCATATCAAAGACTAAAGGAAAATGAGTGCTTCTACTAGTAGATGAAGAGACAGAGGAAAGCGCCAATGAAACACATCAATATTTGCATGTTGTTGTTTTATTCAGATGTATTCTATTTTTAGTCAAATATTGAAAGAAGTCCAACGGTTTTCAGTTGTGACAGATTTTGTATACATACATAGATTTAAGATCTATTGTAGGTTGCTTCTTGTCGAACGTCATATAGAAACTCTTTTTTAAGTATTAACACAAGTACAGACAAATATTCTAAGTTTTGTTCAATTTGAGTTATGTGTTTCCATTTCTCTAAATTTCTTTCTTTAATTCTTGAAGAGTGATTGATTGAAATTTACTATTACATCTATTGTGATCATATCATACCAGCAGTTCATTCAGTAAACAAATTTTCCTCTGTTATTACTATGAGTAAAACAAGACCTATGATCTGTGTGAATTACTGCATTTGTATATCATGTTCAAGGGTGCATCTTCTACTTTTTCTTCTATTGCAAACAAGGTGAGAATTATCTGTAATTGATATCTGACTTTGTTTAATAGTTTTGTAAATATTTCTACATCATTTGACATTATATCCGTGACTCAGACAACAAGATACAGTCTCTGTATTGTCTTATTATTAATTTCATTTAAAGATTACTTCTTAGAAAATTGAAGGTATTAAAAAATCACTCATAAAAAAATTTCTTTTAAAACCTTTGATGCCTGACATTATTCTTTGATCCTTAGAATCAATCTCAAGAACAACATCTTTTTGGCATCATTGCTAGGGACAGAGAAACAAAATCATTTTTCCTTGGGAGAATGACAAGGTAAATTTTGGTCTTTGATGGTGAACAAAGATTGAATACGTGAGTAAGGCTTAATCTATATTTCACGTGGCGACTCCACTGCAAACAAAAAATGGCATTCAATTGGAAGAATACCAGGAAAAACCTAGATGAGAATAAGACTACCCCAGTTTTAGATCCCGAAAAATTATTGAAATGAGAGGGATATCTCAGACAAACTTCTGCATCGAAAGGTAAAGTCCATCAACCTATAATTACTCAAGTTAATGTTAAGATTCCCGCTAAAGAAAAAAATATTAAAGAATTTTTTTATTAAGTTCATTCTGAAGAAGCATCAAAAAGTAAACCCAAAGTTAAACTTGAAGCTCCAGAGGTAACTGTTTCTGAATTAAAATTTGAGATTGACCAGACCAAACATGTTTCAATCCCCACTATCGTTAATGCTAATCCAATTCTTTCCCTTCCCAAAGTAAAAGTTTCTATTTCCTGAAATCATGAAGATTATTTTCTATACCCAGATTCCTCCTCTATTACTTCCCCTATCTATACATCAGGTAAACCTGAGGAGCCGAGCTCAAGTTTTCCTTTCCCCCCTCATCTAGATCTTTTGTCTTCTCACGATCACTTTCTTGAGCTTCATTCATAACATCTCGAAGTAGTCGAAAGGTCAGTAGATCAGTATTTTGAAGTTTTTGAAAATCTCTTATTTAGCCCTCGAGTTCCGTCTCCTAGGCTTTCAATGGATGGTGTTGGTGGTGCCGGAGGTGTAGGGGATGCTGGACAAGCTCAAACCCCAAGGATATTTTCCAAGGTTGTCAGTATATATGCTCCCTTAGTTCTTCCTATTGTCCTGTATGATTTATCCAAAAATTAAATGAAGAACCTCCCCAAATTCATGGGAGAAGGGGATCTAACAACAACAGAGAATATAGCCTTTTTTGATCAATTTGTTGATATTCTTGGCATTGAGCATGAGGATGTTTACACAATATTCTTAGTACATACTTTTTAAGGACATGTAATAACTTGGTTCAGAGGACTTCCAGTAGGTTCTATATGATCATATGATGATCTAGAAGCTTCCTTCCTAAGGTAATGGGGCGAGAAAAAGGATCATCTTTATTACTTAACAGAATTCAAAGCTTTGATTAAGAAGACTTCTGAATCAGTCCTATAATTTATCCAAAGATTCAATAATCTTTATCACAAAATCCCAGTCAAAGTTAAACCTTCTCAACCAACTGCAAAAGTCACGTTTGCAGGGGCTTTTGATTTCGATTTAGCTATACTTTTGAGAGAAAGGAGATCCACTACTTTAGCGGGGATGCAAGATGATGCTATAGAAATCAAATCCAATATGATGGAATCTGGGAAGTTGAAAACTAAAGTTGATATAGGAGCTAGAGAACCCAACTGTTTTAAAGAACATGTAGGACCCTCTCGATCTGGAAAGTCCACAGAGGAAAAAATGGATGGGATGGCCAAAATTATTAAATATTTATCAAACAAAATTTCCAGGATAGAAATAGAGAAAACCAATCCTGATCCATATGTTAGGAATCAATTCAGGAGAAACCCTAATCCTATGATACAACAAAGACAAATAAAAAATGAGGATCAAAAGATTCAAGCTCCGTTCAAAAATGAGAATTTCATGGAGAGAGATGAAGTGCAAGATTATGAGGAATTAGAGGAAGATCTAAACAACCTCAATGATGATGATCTTGAGACTCACCTAACCAAACAGGATTATGAGAAATCCTTAGACCCAAAATCTTTGTTTGATAATGATGAAAACATCAACAATCTAGGGGACTCTACACAGAAAGGTCTCGTTGACTCAATAATGGTCGAGTTGCAACATAAGTATGATTTGAGGCTAATAGAAACGATTTCTACAAATATTCCACCAAAAAATATTTTATCACAAAACAAAGAAAATGAGGCAACAGTTACTAAACCATCAATTGATACGCAAGCTGCCCGAATGAAGCAAGTTGAAACAAAAGAAGTACAAACTAAGAAGCCAGAAAACATAGAAGATGAAGTTCAGACCAAGGAAATTGAAAAACCAATTGCGAGTATCAATTTAGAGAATGAACTAAATAAAATTCAAATTCAAATGCCTCTGGTTGAACTTACTAGGAACCTGATCTATAAAAAACAAATCACTAAAGAAATACATTTTTCTGATGCTAAAAGTCAAGCTGATGTTATCAATTTGCAAGACGAAAAACCTACCACCATGTTCAGACCACACATTGAAAACAATAAGGACTCTATTGCTCCGTTATATATTACATTGACTGTGCACGATCATTTACTTCAAAATTTCATGTTAGACTTTGAAGCATCACATAATTTAATGCCTAATATTATCATGGAAAAATTAGGCCTTGAAATCGCCAGACCTTATCAAGATTTATACTCTTTTGACTCTATAAAAGTTAAGTGTCTGGGTATGATTAAATATTTGGTGGTAAATCTTACTCAGATTCCTATGAAAATTATCCTTATGGATGTGGTTTTTATTTATGTTCCTGCCAAGTATGGTATGCTTCTATCCATATCTTGGGGTACCAAGTTAGGAGGATTGGTTCAGCTAGACATGACCTACACTAAAATTCCAATTTTTGGTGGACAATTCACTCGACTGTACAGAAAAACTAGACTGGCATATAGTATAAGTGACCCTCAAAATCCCAATAACTACCTAATCTATGTTGTTGATCAGGACTTAGGAAATTTTATATTATCTATAGATGATGATTTTGAAGAATGTATAGAAGAAGAAAATAAAAAAATAGAAATTTCAAAGAAAAATATAAATGTTAGACAAGGGATGTGGAAAATTTTCTTCGATGGTGCTTCATCCTGCAAAGGAGCAGGACCTGGAGTATTATTTGTGGCACCAGGGGATGAGTACTTTATTTGTTTCTCTTACATATTACAATGGGGCATTGATTATAAGAATAATGTATGAGAGTATGAACCTTTAGTCTTAGGATTAGAAGCTACAATAAAGTTAAAAATCGAACATCTGATAGTTTATGGTGATGCAGAGCTCATTGTAAAACACATAAAACAATAGTATCAAGCTAAGCATCCTAGATTGAGGTCATATATAAATTTTTCCTGGGATCTTATAGATAATTTCTTCTCGTCCTTTAATATTCAGTCTATTCCAAGAATGCAAAATCAACAAGTTGATTCTTTGGCCAAAGCTGTTGTGACTTTCATGCCACCTATTGTTTTGAAATAAATCATCACATCAAGATGAGACATAGATCTTCGATTCCGAACAATGTTCAACACTTGAAAGTGTTTGAAGATGACGAACAAATCAAAAAGTTCCTGGAAATGGTTGATGAGTTTTCTAAGACCCACATAGATCAAGAAAATCAGAATGATCCTGCTTGGATTTTGCAGGAAGGAGAGAACCCAAAGAAGTTCTAAGATAAAATTGCAAATCACTGCATGCTCTTACTTAAGAACAATCAAATTACCAGAGGCATGATCCCCTTAGAATTTTTTTTTGATCAGGATGATATACCTTTAAAGTCTACTTTGCGACCTCATCCCAGAGAAGTTGAAGACTGTAATGTAGGAACTAATGAGGATCCCAAAATGGTCAAAATATCAAAATACCTTTCGGCCATCAAAATACCTTCCGGCCCAAATAAAGAGTAAATACGCTGAGTTACTTGGACAGTATAAATATGCTTTTTCATGTTCTTATGATGATCTAAAAACTTATGATACTTCTTTTATTGAACACAAGATTCCCTTAAAACATGGTATTAAACCTTTCAGGTAGAAACTTAGACAGATAAACCCAATTCTTCTTCCAATAATAGAAAGGGAGGTTAAAAATATCCTTGATGCAAAAATCATCGCTCCCATCAGATACTCTGAATGGGTGGCCAATTTGGTCCCTGTTAGAAAGAAGAATGACGAAATAAGACTCTGCGTTGATTTTAGGAACTTAAATCGGTCTTCCCTTAAAAATAACTACCTGCTCCTAAAGATGAACCACATTATAGAGAAGGTAGTAGGGGATAACATAATTTCTATGATTGATGGTTTCTCAGGATATAACCAGATCGGTGTTCATGAAGATGATAGAGAAAATATTGCGTTTACCACTACATGGGGAACCTTTATGTATGATAAAATGCCTTTTGGTTTGATGAATGCAGACACAAATTTCTAGAGAGAAATGGATATCGCCTTCGTCGATGAGAGAGACAAATTTGTTGTTATTTATCTAGACGATTTGACATTTTTTTCGAATTTGGATGCAGAACATTTGATGCACCTCAGACAGAGTTTTGAAAAATGAAGAAAATTTGGTTTGTCTCTTAACCCCAAAAAATCACACTTTGCTATGAAAGAAGGTAAAATTTTAGGTCATATAGTTTCAAAATATGGAATCAAGGTTGATCCTAAGCGAGTTGAGGCTATTGACATGATTAAAATTCCTAGAAATAGAAAATAAATTCAATATTTTTTAGGTAAGATCATTTTTTTGGGTAGATTTATTCGTAAGTTTGTTGAAATAATCAAATTAATTACAGATATGCTAAAGAAGGACAACAAAGTAAAATGGACTACATAATCCAAATCATATTTTGAGCGTGTTAAGAAAGATATAGGAGAAGCACCAGTACTAGTAAGTCCAGACTATACAAAGGAAATCTTGATTCTATTTTTATTCTGAACATACTGTTGTAGAAGTGATCCTTCAAAAGAACGAAGAAGGATTCGAACAACCCATATCCTTTTTTAGCAAGAGCCTCAGAGATGCAAAGCTAAGATATGATATTCTTGAAAAACAGGCTTATGCAATGGTGAAGGCTCTCAAGGCTTTCACAACATATGTCTTACACTCCAAAATAATTTCTTATGTGCCAACAAATGCAATTAAAGACATCTTGGTTCAGCCAGACATTGATGGAAGGAGAGGTAGATGGTTGGCTAAAATTCACGACTTTAATTTAGAAGTCAAACCAACCAAGCTAGTGAAAGGCCAAGGTCTGGAAAGGCTGTTAGCTGAATGAAATTTCATAGCGCTTAGAATAAATAACTTTGAATCACATGTTCCTCTCCTGGATATAGAGGAAATTGATGATCAAGAACCTATAATTTAGATTGATGATAAGTTTTCTTCCTCTGTCCGGTACCATGATATTATTAGATACCTCCTTACTCTTCAATGCCCAATTGACATGACTCCTTCTAAAGCAATAACTTTAAAGATACATGCAATTAAGTATTTCATTATTGATGGAAAGCTATACTGGAAAGACCCTATGGGTTTCTTGTTATGTTTCCTGATAGAATCTGAAACAAAAGGTGTCATTGATAAATTTCATGAAAGAGTATGCAAAGGACATCATTCCTGGAGAGAAACAACTTACAAGATTTGAAGGGTAGGATATTATTGGCCAAAGTTATTTATTGATGTGAATGCAAGGGCCAGAGCTTGCAATTCATGCTAACTTTTTGTTGGTAAGCAAAATCTCCCTGCCTTACCCTTAATTCCAGTAAAAGATGAAGCTTCTTTCCAACAATGTGGCCTACTATTCATTGGAGAAATCCATCCACAATCAAGTTCTCAACATAGATGGATTCTAACCACTATTGATTAATTTACGAAATGGGTTGAAGCCATTCCCACTCGAAATGCTACATATTCGGTAGTAATAAAAGTTTTGGAAGAAACATCCTAGAAAGATTTGGTTTTCCTAGAAATATAGTTATTGATAATGCTCAAGATTTTAAATCTATGGAAATGATCAATTTCTATCAGAAATAAAATATTTTTTTAGGTCATTCTACAACCTATTATCCTCAGGGAAATGGTTTGGCTGAATAATCTAACAAGAGCCTGATAACTATAATAAAAAAAAATTTGACAGAAATAAAAAAAGCTTGGCATATCCACTTAAAGTATGCTTTATAGGAAAACTGAATTAGTACCAAGAAATATATAGGTATGTCTCTATTCCAATTGGTTTATGGTATTGACGTCATCCTTACTATCAATATTTCTCTTCCTATGATGAAAATTTGGAAGGATGAAAACGAAGAGCCAAACGACGTTACGAGAAGAATGAATCAAATCATCAAAGTTCAATAGAAAAGAGTGGAAGTGGATAATAATCTTCAAAGGTATTAGGATGATATTAAATCCCTTTTCGACAAAAAATACAAAGACAGGGAGTTTCTTCAAGGCGATTTAGCTCTAAAATGGGAAGCTAGAAAGGAATATGCAGGAAAACATGGCAAATTCGATCATCTTTGGTTCAAACCATTCAAAATTGTAGTTGCTGAGGGAAAAAACTCATTCTCACTAGAAAAGCTTGATGGAGAAATTCTTGACGCTCCTATCAATGGGTGTTACTTAAAACATTTCATGCAGTAATCACATTTTGGATTTCCATTGTATATATCGGATGGGATTGACATTGGCTATTTTGATTTTCAAATTTTCGTTTCTTTTTTATCTGAGTCATTTGATCATTGTTTGTAAGTATTTTCAATAAGTTTATAATTTCTAGACATCATTGAAATGAAAAATAAAAAAATCTACATAACATATCATATAGATAATGAGATATAACATCTGTACTGTCTTATTATTAATTTTATTTAAAGATTACTTCTTAGAAAACTGAAGGTAGAACAAAATCACTCATAAAAACATTTATTTTAAAACCTTTGATGCCTAACATTATTCTTTGAGCCGTAGAATCAATCTCAGGAACAACAGTTTGTTCTTAGGCCCATGTTTTCTATGCCAATCACAAAATGAGAATTCAATATGAAGAGTATGAACCCTAGACCACAAATTCGTCCCTACCCTTGACAAGCTTCATAGAAGTTTCCCCAAACCATATTCCTATTAATATCCATAGCTCCTAATACCTGAGAACTCCCTGCAAGTGTTTCTTTTTTATAGCTTGACATCATAGCCATTGATTGTTAAGAAACTTTAAAATGAGGAAAAACTTATCTTTGAAAATACCTACATTTCGAGCCAGACATAGTCCCTAGGCGACCACAATTGGGAGAAGTTGGTTCGAATTCAAGGACAAGTCTGTGAAGAAACCATGAATTTTTTTTCTAAGTGAGTCTTTCTCCCAGAGATGGATTAGTCCCAAACAATGCTCTATCTCATTCCAAACTTGGAAAGTATACTCACAAGACAAGAATAAGTGAGAATTTGACACCTTGATGCACTTTCATAAATGACATAATTCCATACCTTGTTTACCCCTACGTTGTATCCTGTCCCAAGTCAATATCTGACCTTTGAGAACAAACTCAAAAAGCAAGATGGTTTTTGGCAGTCCCTTGGTCTTCTAGAGTTTCAAATACCACCATTGATTTTGACCGTCACACATATGCATCATGGCTTGATATATGAGATTGATTGTATAACGTCCCCCTGTCTTCTTATAAACCCAAACCAACTTGTCATCAACATCCACTAAACTAACACAATCTATCCTCAATTCAATAGTAAATAGAGACCATGATTGATGCCATTGAGCCTTGATATTCAATGTCACCTTTGAAAACCACACTTGTTCCCATACTATCGTGTTAACATGATCTCCTATGTGATTTAAAGTGCAATGACCAATTTCCTGAAGATATGAGACCAATCCATCTAGGAGAAAAGTACTATCACTACAACCCATGATTGCATCCATTTCAACTCAGATAAGTGAACTAGAACCCACCTTCCAAGCCAAGAATTGACCAAGGATCAGAAAGGTAAGAGAAAGTGCCCACCTCTTATTAGAAACATTATGTATTGTTTTTTTCCTCCTTTTGACCTAATCCAAAATGGTATCAGGGAAAATATACTTATCAATCAGAATATGTCACCATAAACTATATCCTGGGTCAAGAATATCCACAAATAATTTGCAGTTGGAACTCATCCAAATTTCAAAAGGTAATTTACAACCCAACCTCCCTATTCCTTTGGCCTAGATAATCCTTTCCAATTTACCAAGTAAGAGCCTAAATATTCTGTGTTTCCCTTCCATAGGTAATTAAATAACAATTTTATAATACGAGAGAGAATACCTTTTGGAATAAGTGTTAGGATATGTCAATACAAAGTAAGGCTTCAAACATCAATTTGATAAGCGTTAGCCTTCCTCCTCGATAATTCCACATATTGCACTAGAAATTGATTCTCCTATCAATCTAAGAGAGAATCCATTTCCAATCTTCAATGCCATAATTATTAGGCTTAATATTGAATCTCAGGTACTTGATTCCATCATGAAAATGGTGTGAAGGAAAGGATAAAATTCATTTGGACATAAAAATCCTAATATTTGCGTCCAACTTCGGAAAATAAATTGTAGATTTATTGTTAATTATAACCATTCTAGTTTCCCCACAGAAAAGATCCATAATTTCATTGAAGACCCTGCCCTCTGAATCCACACAAAAGAAAAACAATTAGGACATCATTCACAAACAACAAATGGGTTAGTCATTCAAATATTCCAAGCGTATCCCCTTGAAAATTATGCACCCTTTTAGCTTCAACAAAATCTCGATTAAGCCTGTGAACTACAAGTTCGAAGAGATAAGATGATAGAAGGAAGTCTTGATGAATCCCTCGAGAAGAATTGAAGAAAGCAAACACAATGACATTTATTAACACAACAAATGATACAAAGGAAACACATGAAATTATCCAGTTTACCAATGGAAGCTCAAACGTGATATGTAGAAGAAACAATCTGAGGTAAAGACATGAGATGCGATCTTAAGAGTTGGATAAGTCAATTTTAATAAATGAAACAACCGAAATTTCTAGGTTTTAATAGTGTGAATAACTTCTTTCACTGAGCCAACAACTTTTTGAATAATCCTACCTTTAAAGAAACCAAATTGTTCTAAGGATATAATGTTTGAGAAAATATGATTGAGGCGAATGACAATAATTTTATACAAATAGTTGCATAGTTCGATGGGATGGAAATCATCAAATGTTGAGTGATAGACTGTCTTAGGAATGACAACAATAAAAGCGGAATTTATACTCCCCAACATATTACCATAAAGCCTAACTTCTTCCAAGAACCAAAGAAAATTGTCCCCAACAATATAAAAAAAGCTTCAAAGAAATCCACTATCCATCCATGAGACCCATGGATTTTATCGCTATTTAAGGAAGAAATCACAACCCAAATATATTCCTTGGTAATATTGTAGTACAATTCCCTGTTTTCCTCATCTTTGACATGTCTTCGAAAAAAATATAAACTTTAGAACTTCCCCCATCCTAATATGTTCAGGTTCCTTGAAAAGGACTTGGAAGTATTCAACCCCTAATGAGGCCAATCCATAAAAATCCTGAACCTTATTCCCATTCCTATCATTTGACTCCCGTTGGATTACTAAGAGGGAGGGTGAATCAGTAATAGAGCAATTTAATCCTTTTTAACCATATAATCCAAGTGTTATATCAATGAAGAATTATCATCCAATAACTGCAGAGTAAATAAGCAATGAAAAAATGAACCAAATTACCATGTACCAAGTATGTACCAATCATGTGTCAACTACTCATAAACTATGACTCATCAATATGTACAAACATCATCAACTATACACCTCATGTATGTGCCAACTCATCAACTACTTGTCTTAACCACGTAGTCAACATGTACCTCAACCAAAATCCCTCATCAATTTCATCATCCAAATCTCATTTGTAGCTCTGTAGTAGAATTGGTGTATATGATCACATTCCTTCAAACCTTCCTTAACTTCAACAACAAGAGAGTAACATTTTCACCAAACGTTTTTTAGTCTCACATGCCTCGTTTTGGATTAGTCAACAACCGTAACTTGAAGTAATCATAACTTTGTACCTGTAATGTATGAATATCTGAAACTGATATAGAATGTTCTTCAGTTTGTTTTGTGCAATTCCTCCAGGTGTCACTACTTGGAACCTGTCAGAAAATGAGTTATAGCAAAAATGGCATACCTTGCTAAGTTCTGGATTATTCTAGAGAGAGACCTTATAGATTGTGCCTTGCATGGAATATTTGTTGAATTGATATGAAACTATTACAAAGTATACTATAGACAATACCCTCACCAACAAATTTGGTTTAACATATTTTTTATTTGTTATGAAGAGGTTTTGACGTTTTTACCCGAAACACATGTTTTTGACTAGTTTCAGGACTAGCCACAAACCCTATTTTCCACAGAGTGTAACTCCAAAAATAAAATGAACCACAAGCTGAATGTTTTACCATAGATACTTGGATATGTTTTCACAATGGAATAGGAATTTCACGGTATGAATCATTATATAAAAAAAGTTATAGTGAAAATGGTGAGATGACCTGTAAATAACATACCTTAGAAAACACCATCAAAAGAATTTATCCTTCCTTGCATTTCGGCCTTCTTTTC
>JZKD02S1386613.1:147098-164946 GCA_000966675.3 Picea glauca
GACCTTTTGGGGCTTCTAGATGACATATGAGGGTCCTCCAACTTCGTAAGGCCATAACTCTCAAACCGTGAGGAGTTATGTGACGTTCCACATACCAACAGAAATGGAATGACATTTACTATCCATATAGAATAGTATTATTGGAAAATATATCATAAATCATACCATTGTCCATCAAACAAACTTGGGTCCATTACCCAAAACCGGGGTCTCGAACTTCTCATGGCCATAACTCTCTAACCATGAGAAGTTATGTGGCGTTCCACATACCACTGGAAATGGAATGACAAGAACTATCCATATAGGATATTTTACCTGACAAATTCATTGTCCTTCATCTCATTATTCCACAATTAAGCATGGGTTCTCTTACTCCACAAAGCGTCTTCCCGTGATGGATTTCACCATAAGGGGACCACTTTGGAGATCATCCATATTTACTTCTTATCAACCATGACAAGACAATAATGAGTCATCTTTACATCAAACAATATTGGGTCCATTACCTAAAACATTGTGCTGCGGGGCTTTCTTCAAGGGTTGACATCAATGACAACCAACCTTAATCAACAACTCCCATGTGGTATTGTAATTATTCCTGTAGTTTGCATGCTTTTTAAAAACAATGGTATTATGGTCTCCTTCCTAGAGCCAAAGAGATCTACTTTTCAGCCTCCACATCTTTTCCTATTCAACTAGAATCCTATGCCTTGAGGCTTCCAATGATCATCTATTTTCCATGTCTGAATAATTCCTCTGACCAACCTAATCGACTTCATAAATTTTATGTAGCTCAAGTTCAATATTCTTGAGATCCTTATCGATCTCCTTCCTTCATGCTATATCCCAACTCGAGACCATTTCTTTAAGAAAATGAAGAGAATAAAAAAATTGTTGGTTGGTCGAGTCATTACTTTCCACTTGATAAGGTTTTCAATGATCATGAATCAAATTATGAAAGTCCTCCACTCTATAACAAGACGAGTTATACTTGAAAGGAGCCATAGGCCTCCCTCATTCCTGATCCGATTCAAAACATATTGAATAGTGGTGAGAACAACAGATCTTATGTTAGGGTCCTAACCCGCACATAGGTAGAAGAATATATTCGGATGTAATAAAGGTCAATATTAATAAGGCCTTTCAATAAAATAGAATAAGGAATATGTAATAAGACCTATAGAA
Organism: Picea glauca; assembly: GCA_000966675.3. Taxonomy (NCBI): domain Eukaryota; kingdom Viridiplantae; phylum Streptophyta; class Pinopsida; order Pinales; family Pinaceae; genus Picea; species Picea glauca. Next base: position 148,284 of record JZKD02S1386613.1, read on the forward strand.
GCTTCTGCTTTGTTGGGCCCCAACAACTCCCCCTAAATTTTTTACAAAATTTAAAGGCCCCCCAGTTAGAATCTTGATAATTATAATGAGCTACAGAATCAACATTTTCAAATAGTTCCATGCATTGGCTTGCTTTGAAACAAACTTAAGACATTCACTATAGTATGATATATTCATTACAAGAGTATATGTCACAAGTTAGAAACGAGCATAAAAATCTCAATTTAAACAAAAATGTTAATTTTTATCAAATGTTTACTTTCATTTAAATTATGATTATTTGTTCTTTCTTTTGCTCATCAACAAGTTTGACTATTTTGAATAATGTGTTCAATACTTCATCAAATAATATCTGGGTTGGTTTCTCATTTTCATGAAATCATTTGGTGATATTAATTAATTAAATTATTTTTTCATTTTGCATGTCATTTCAAAATAATAATAATAAAATAATTATCTATCATTTGTAAAAAATAAAAATTAATATTTTTCTCTTCTCCATTAACTTGAAGCTTCTAGAATTTTAAGATCATATTTGAAAGCAAATTCTAAACAATGTTTGTTTATAAGTTATAGTTAGTTTAAATACATTTTTTATTTTTCTAGATTTTGTTTTATTCACAATTTTTAGGTTATTAATTTAGGCTTTTTTTTGTTTCACGGGTTTCTATTATCAAATATCTGATACGGATCTGATCATGGTTTGATTTTATTATCCAAATACGTTCAAGATGATTGATCCAAAAATCATTTTGGATTGCTACAAATAATTTTATGAGCAACAATAGATAAAATTTGGAAAGGCGTCAAGATCAGACAGGTGATATTGCAGAACTGATTACAGCCAAACCATGTGGAATTTGAAGAAACGGTTGAAAACCCAAAACCAAAATGGACCCATTTACCTTTTGCATAGATATTTTCCCGAAAAAATGCACGATTTGAGATATATTTGGGTATCTTTTAGAGGCAAATTTCAGGTGGCAGAAATTAATAGTGACACCCATACTGTTCATTCATTTTATAAATATACGAGAAAGATCAGAGCCAAAGGGATCGAAGAATTGGAGAGGAGTATTTTAATCCTTTCTCTTTTGTATATTATTGCTTTTGTAAACTTTTTATTTCTTTTCAAATGGAGTAATGGATGGCTGGAATCTTTGGGAGAATGGACGAGTATTTTCAAAGAAGAATATGGAATTCCAGGTTGCTTAATGGCTTTTGTCCTGTGAGTAAAATGGTTTCATTTTCATTATAATATCTTCATATTCTTTGAATAATTAATTATGCATTGATTTAAATTAGCTTTAGTCTATTTTATCAATACATGGTTAATTATTATCATTTATGTATTAATTTTTCCAATCATTAAAGTCTATTATTCAAAAAATTTCTTCAAGGACTACAAAATGGACAAGCGATTCCAAAAACTTAATAGAATGACATATATGCATTTTGGCTTTAGCCTTTTGTTTATAATGTTGTTATTTATGTTTTTTTAATCCTGTTACATGTGCAGGTCTGATATCTTTAGATTAAATGATCTGTGATGTGTAGGAGGTTTATATTATAAATACCATCTATCATTTGCTTCATCAAAATACAAATGTTGTGATTATATCTTCGATTTAAATAATGGGGTTTATCTTTGAGTTTTAAATTGAATGATAAAATGCATAGATTGCTTCCAGATTTATCTTGCTGTAATCATGTATAATTATGAGATCACAGGTTTATGTTTATGTTTCCTTTTCTGTCATTAAAACCTAAGCTGCCAATACATGTTCTAAATTTATTTAGAACAGTCATAAGGTTCATTGCAGATTTCTCTCTTGGACATGGAAATTTGATGTTCACCACTTATGTAGATGCTTGGATACACCTCACTAATTTATTGACAGGATAACTTCTTTGTATTTTTCTGTCATTTACATATCATTGAAACTAGAATGTATGGTTCAACTTTGACTATCCACATGTTCATGTTTCAATAAATTTTTTTTGCAAGATTCTTTAAATTTATAAAAGAAAAAACAATAAATATTTTTATGTGCTTTCTTTATCTACTTCCTAGAAGTGATCATATTTCACATCGATTTTCATAAGTTTCGATTAAAACTTGCATCTTGTAAATCATGTAAATAAACGAGACTTGTATATCTTCTGCTTAAATACAACTACTATAGTTACATTTGAACATATATACATAAATATAGTGTGTTTAGTAATTAGTTATTTATTTCTCTCTTTTATTTCTTTTCTTTTAGGATTCTTAGATTGGCTAACGGAGCCATTAAACCCATCAGAACGAGTTACACCAAACAACTTGGGTTATTTAGACAACCCCGGACCAGACTCGCTCTTCCAGTTGACGGACAGTCAATTTCGTCCGTCAACACGCTTCTAGAAGGATCTTCATCTAGATTCTTCTTTTTAGTATAAATAGGAGTCGAGGGTATGAGAAACCTAGCTTGGATATTATTGTAATAGAGCTCTACTCAACTAGAGGTTTCCCCCTCAAAGAGGCCAGTGAACATTGATTTCAGATTTAAAGTGTTATTTCTGTTGTTATTCTTATATCATTTTAGTGCTATTGTGGTGAATGTTCTAGTTATATATTTGTTATTCTGCCATTACTAGCATTTTATTTCAGTTCTACATACATTTTATATCTGGTATATTACAAGTGGTATCAGAGCACTTTCCTTGACAGAAAGTGTGGATTAAATTTTTTTCAGGGTAGAGATGTATTCCGATGTCTTTAAGCCACAAAGATCTGTTGTTACATGCATAAACCTGCGGATGAGGGATTCATACACGCAGGAAATACAAGTAGTACTTAAGCGCACATCTGTTGGCCACCCTTGTAACCCTTGTTGGTACCCCTTCGAGTGGTAGTGCATCAGACAACACCTGTGTATGGATCGGCCTAGATTACCTGAAGCCCTTTTTAGATAAACCGATCAGTCGCCTGCCTACTATAGTTTCACCGAGAACAACACTCAGGAAGATACTCTCTAGTACTTGGGTAGTTGGGTAGTACGGCTAAGGGTACGGTCTATCCTCCTTAGTTAGTGCCCTGCGATATTGGGCCGAGTACTACTATTGGACCCCACACATATATCAGAGAGCTATAACACAGGGAAAACCCTTGTCTGTAGAACCTTTGAATACCTAACCCTTGGGGGACAGAAACATAAACAAATTAAAACAGACAAGATCTATTGTTGCACAACTGTGTTCAGGTTTCCAAGTAAATACATGTTTCTTTCTAGTTAAGCATTTGGGCATTTCCCCTCTACAGTATTCTTCAAACCAGAGTACAACTCTGTTAAAAAAAATAAAAAATAAAAAAAAGGTCTGGAATTTTTTTCACCATTATTTGAGACCTATTCCATTGGATTCATCTCTTCGCCCTTATCACATTCATCCATATCATTTTTTTTGCCAAAATGTTTTACCCCACCCACCCCTTTTCAGTTTCCTCATCCTCATGGCCCATACTATTAGCCAAGACTTGGAAGCTCACTTCAACACCTTGTAATTTGATCTCATTGATACCCAACAAGAAGTGAAACAACTCAGTGCCAATGTTGCCGCCATCAATACAACCATGAAGTCCTTAATGGGGGAAATCAAACAAGACCTCACCACCCAGCTTGAATCAGTATTTTCGGCACTCTGCACCAAACTGCATATCCCTACAGATAAACCTTCCTCTTCCTCACCTCCACATACTGAAGGTGACCATTCCTCGCATTCCCATACCTTGCAGACCCATCACTTTCAATGTGACCTATGCCTTCCGCAGGTTGATGTGACCAAATTTGATGGCTTGAACGCCATTGGTTGGGTAACCCAAATGGAACATTACTTCTCTTTATATGGCATTACAAATGACTTGGCCAAACTATGGTATGGTGTTCTCCATCTAGATCAAGAACGTTGGCAATGGTGTCAATATGAAAAAATTCTCGTCAAGGGTATATTGCTTTTGTGGCAGAGATTTATGAACACTTTAACACTGACACCAACCATTTGGGATGCTTGACAAAGCTAAAACAATTAGGAATAGTGGAAGACTTTATAGCTACCTTTGAGCACCTGGCTTTTAGAATAAAGGGCATGTTTGATGCCTTTTTTTAAGAGTGTTTTATCAGCGGCCTCAAGGATGAAATTCGGGCCCATGTCCTCATGGCTCGGCCTAAGAGTTGGGTGGAGGCTACCAAAAGAGATAAAGAAGCACAACAGGTTGTATCTTCTCAAAATTGCAAACCCTCCTTTATCCCTCTCCCTAAACCAGTAAAACCCAGTACTCCCTCTGCTCCACTAAAGATCCAAAAATTAACTAGGGCTGAAATGGTTGAACGCCAACTCAAAGGCCTTTGTTATAACTGTGATGACAAATATTTCCTGGTCCACAAGTGTAAAGAAAAAAATCTTTTTATGGACATCTCTGAGGAGATTTCAGAAGAAGATGAAGAAACTCCCTTTGTGTCTGAGTCACCTAAATCCAGTGACATAATCCCTCCCTCAGACCCTCCTAAAGTAGAACTGGTCATTTCCCTCAATTCTCTCACTGTATTCTTTTCTCCCCAAACCCTCAAGCTAATCAGTTACATCAAGCATTGGAAGGTCATGATTCCGGTTGATAGTGGCAGCACCCATAATTTTATTCATTGCCGCATTGCCCAAGAAACTCATTGCTACATCCATGCCATCAATAATTTCCAAATAATGATTACCAATGATGGTTCCATGAAATGTGGAGGGCGTTGTGAAAATGTGCGTCTCCAAATTGGTGACTACCACTTGTAAACCCATATGTTTGCTATCAACATGGGAGGTTGTGACATTGTGTTGGGTGCAAAATGGCTAAGGACTTTGGGTCCCATTCTCATGGATTTTAAATACTTAACCATGCAATTTGACTAGGAGGGCCATTAATATAAGTTCCAAGGCATCATCACCAGTTCACCTAAGATCATTAGTTCCCATCACATGGAAAAACTACTCAAAAAGGGCCATTCTGGTGTTATCACCCAACTCCATGCAATATGTTAACGCTCTGTAATTTTCCCAAGGCTGTGGAGGTAGTCACAAAGGTAACCTCAAACCACTTGGAGTCTTGGATCTAGCCCTCCAAGACTCACATAGGGATCTCTCTGTATGATTTAAACTTGGTTTGTAATAGGATAGATATCAGGCTAGCTATGAAAGTATGGGGTTGGGGTTTTTAAATGGTTGTTTTGGGATAGTAAGGAGGGCCATTGGGAAAATGGGGTCTGTGCTTAAATATGTGATTCACTCTCAGATCTAGAAAAAACTCTTACACAGGGAAAGGTAGTGGAAGTGTTGGATCGAATTAAGTTTGAATGGTGTCGATTTGAGGAAGAACTAGAGAAGGAAAAAGCAAGCAAATGAGTAGTTAAGAATTCATAAACTGAGCTTTTTAGAGGAGAAACATGAAGATTATCATAAGATCAGATGCATAGAATTTTGCTAATAAATTCTACTATGTTATTATCTTCTGACAATAAGAATTGAAAACAAGAAGAAATATGACAGGAAAAATACTTAGCAAAGAAAGAAATGCCACCAACATATCCGCACAAGAATCTTGTAAAAAGCATGCCCATTACATATCAATCATTTAATGATTACAGAAAACGTTTTCTGGAATGGCAAAGCCCATGTTCCAGCCAAATGGAAAAACACCTCACAGGTCGAACCAAAAACCCACACAGGTCGAACCATCCTTTCCTATTTTACAGCTGCATATATACAAAAATTCCCTCCGCCTTGCCAAGACTCGCACTCTACCTATGCTTTCTGAAAATAGAAAAGCAGTTACAATACTCTATGACACTTGTAGGCTGTCTCTAAAACAAACAAAACAACAAATCAAAGGAAAGTTAAAATTTGTAACTGTTGCCTGAACATCTGGCACACTGGAGGTTGTTTTTGATTTGCTGGCGAATAGACTCTAACAGCATCAAAACAGATAAATGCAGAATCAGTCGAATGCTTGGGGTTGTTGGAGATTTGTTTCCAGCTGGAGGATCGGTGCTCTAACCACTGCCATGTGTTCCATGTAAATGAATTCCCTATCTTCCATATGCTTCAATCAATGCCTAATGCTGGGATATTTTTCTATTTTTCATGCATGAAATTAAACTACCATTGGTCGAGATGCCATCTGCTCCATGATCTTCATCAAACTACTGCCTCGAATCCTGGAAGGCTGATCTGGTGTTTTGACTTCTAGTTAAATTCTAAAGAATGCCTCAAAACAAGGATACGCTGTCACCTTTGTCGACGCGTAGAGCACTGCACTATGCCCCTGTGGGCTCCCTGGAAAGTGAAAATTTGTGACCCAGCCGATACAAAGGAATCCCAGGGGTAGCAAATACACTGTTATTCCTTTGACAGCTGGTAATTTTCTTAAATAAATTATACCACTACTCTCTAAAAAGGCTCCAAATTTGAGACAGAGTGCCACCTAGGGTGTTGATTTGCGCTACTAAATGTCCTGATCAAAGTCAATGTACCATAAAATAATATCTCGTTAATATCATAATAAAAAATGAGTATGATATTTTTCTACTAATTTTGTGTCTTGGCCAAGTGTCCTAAATTATTTCAAACTGATAATCGAATCCTTGGGAATGATGGATCTGGATTTTCTACCAATTAGATTCCCGAGACAAACTCCAACTGGTATTAAATGTTGAATCTTGACTACATGGAATTTGGATTTGATTTGCTCCATTTTTACCACAAAATCTGGGATCCTTTATAAAACTGCTGACTTCACATTTCCAAGTGCCACTGGAGTGAAGGTGTCCCCTATGCCTCTACTGCAGAAGTTGCTAGATTCAATATTTCACCCTCTACTGATATCGAGCCCAGGAATTTTCCCTTTGTCATTTTTGAATGCTATCTCATTACTTTAACAACAATGTCAATGACTCATAGACCTCTTCCCCTTCTTTTCTTTTTCCACATGAGAAAATCCTTGTCCTATTAGCACCATAATCCATTGTAGTGCCCCACTGACCGGGGGCATCATAATCAACCATTGAACCCATCAGATCATATAGCCAAGCCTGTATCTTGCCATCGACAGCCGTTGAAAAGATAAATTGAATGTTTTCTTTATAATGGGGGCATACAGAATACACTGGTGCTTCATGACCTTCAAAAGTATATCACCTTGCACCAATAACAACATCCCATACCTTTATAGTTTTGTCATCACCACAGGTAATAATACACAATTGCTTATTGGGATGTGAGAAAGCAAGGTCATTTACACCTCCAACATGAGCATGAATCTCCAAATGTTTCCGCAAGTCATTGTCAACATGGAAGGAATATGTGTGCACTATGTGTCTCGAATAAGCTACTCCAAACAAATAACCATCTGGAATTTACACAACACGATTGATCGATACAATAGGATCCTTGAGAACTGCGACCGGTTAGACAAGTTCCCAACTATTTCTTCAACCAACGCTTTCATAGGTGAAACATAAACAACTTTTAACTTGCTCAAATCAACAGAACCATCTGCACCCATATTGAAAGCAATCTGTTGAAGTATGGTTAACATGGAAACATTAGTCTTCCCAACACCTGTGGGTGCACACAAAAGAAAATTCTCAGGCGTAAACATGGAAGCTTATATACTTTTCTCTACACTCTGTTAAGTTGCTTCATCCCAGAAAATGCAGGATGTGCCCAATCTGGCATATCTAATATCTTCAGAAGTTCCTCTCCTTCAGCAATTCGTTTCGCCTTTAATGCAGGGACATGGACTTCCTCTTTAAAATTATTGCATACAATTTCCAATCCCTTCTCTTTAGAATCGGTGACATTATTGAATTCTACTTCACACTCAGTTGTGAAGTGAAAGTATGTCTTTGAATGCCTTGTGAAAATGCCAATTTGCCAAATTACCGCAACAGGTGTTGTATCAAGGACAGGGGCTTCAAACAGAGTAATCAAAACTCAGATCCATATAATTAATATTAAACAAATGTTGGCCTAGTTTGGATTTTGGTGAACTGTAATGAACATAGTTGTCATTTGTAAACTCATAGCTGACTATGTGAGGATTTCAGTTTGACACTTGGTCAACACTGCATATATAATTTTTATTTCTCATATAGGTGTTGATATATGCGAACGATCCTACCATTATTTGATGCGTTGAGTAATATACAAAACCTTTGTGGGCTCCTCCTTCATATGACTTGGTACATGGCACTTGGGTGCCTTGTCTTGGCTTTACTTGTGTTGGACGCTGGCTCATGTTTGTTCACCCGTGTCTTGTGTGATGCGCGATGTTGCGTGCTAACCCCTGACATGTGTTGTGTTGTTGTGTGACAGGTTGCATGGAGCTGGACTCTTGAGTTTGGGCGTTGGCTTGCAAGCTCTTTGTAGGTTTGTGAAAGGTGCTAAGTCTCGGTGTTGAGTACTTGAAGATTGGCCCTCGACCAATATACGCTTTAGAAAATATTATTCAAACAATTTATATTTTGATACACCAGACAAAACACTCTTCATGCAGACCGAGGAACCAATTTTTTTTTAAACTAGCTACATGCTTTCGGTGGCTATAGGTACACAAAAGGTGGGTTCTAAGCAACCAAAATATCTCACTTTTAGTAGCTAACATAACACGAAACGCTACTCTTTAACTACCGAAAACAAAAAATCTTGTGTGATAATATTTGAGGTGAATTGAGAAATTTCTGTTGCTTTTACACCTTTGTTATGCGTCGTGAGCCAAAGCATAATGCCTGAAAAAGATAGATATTAGTCAGAACACCGATTCCCCTATTATATAGGGTTCTAACATAGGCTCCACCTGGGGAAGATAGCTCCGAAGGAGATGCCTAGAACCACTGAACTCTGGGAACTTGATAATCAGTGCCTTATCCATCGAGCTGTTCCCCAATATGCAACCTGATCTGCTACAAAATCCCTTGTAGCTGAAGATCTTGAACTGAAACCAAAACTCTCTGCAAACTAAAGTCTAGATCATACTTGAACTAAAAAACTGAAAAGCAATTTGAAAATGAAACTAGAAAAATGCTCAGAGTACTAAACTTATTTGCACCTATCTACCTACCCTAATCTACCTCATAATTTTGCTTAATGAGGTAATATAGAAATGCCAATGAAGCTAGTCCAGTAGCTACAAAAATAAGTGGACAATTTGACTGCTTGTCGGTGAAATCCCAAGTATACCTTGAGTATGTGTCCTCATAATATGAAATGGCAGTTGTTGACATTTTTGGTCCTGATGGAGAAAAAATGTTTGAAAAATCAAGCTAGCATGGAACTCCATGTAATCATCTATAGGATCAATTAAAACATGATCCATGATATTTGCCTCTAGATCTTCAATGACTAGTTGATCAGTTGCATCCTCAAAATCAAAACATGCATATACAACTTCAACCTTATACTTGAAATCATAATCATCATCAATCTGCAAATCAACATGTAGTACGATTTCCTCTTGCTTTGGAGAAGGGAGATTTTCCAAGAATTCTTTGAGATCTAGGAAATTATATGACTGAATTTGAGAATCCAAAAGTTCAATATAATTTTCGAACTTTTCAACAACTAGCTCAAGAAAATAGATTTTACTTTTAGGAGAAAATTTGCTCGATTCCAAAATACGAAACATAGTTGTTAAAAAGTCTTCGTCAATGTGAAATTCTTCTAACTTACCCCTGAATTCTTCTATGGCTTCACAATATATAGGATTTGCCACATACCCCGTCATATTGAAACATCATTAAGGATTTGAAATCAGGATTCTTCAACAGTGAAGTTGCTTGTGAACAATGAAGCTTAAGATCTTAAACAATGGAGTTGCCAGGTGAATGGTACAACCTTCCTGTGTTTGGCTTTTGTTCACCATCATAAGTCAAATCTAAACTTGATATGTTTTCTGGAGGACTCGAAAGCTCATTCCCCAGTGGAGTCGCCAAAATGTTAACGCTTTGTAATTTTCCCAAGGGTGCGAAGGCAGTCACAGAGGTAACCTCAAACCACTTGGAGTCTTGGATCTAGCCCTCCAAGACTCAAAGAGGGCTCTCTCTGTATGATTTAAACTTGGTTTGTAATAGGATAGATATCAGGCTAGCTATGAAAGTATGGGGTTTGGGTTTTTAAATGGTTGTTTTGGGACAACAAGGAGGGACATTGGGCAAATGGGGTCTACGCTTAAATATGTGATTCACTCTCAGATCTAGACAAAACTCTTACACAGGGCAAGGTAGTGGAAGTGTTGGATCAAATTAAGTTTGAATGGTGTCGATTTGAGGAAGAACTAGGGGAGGAAAAAGTGAGCAAATGAGCAGTTAAGAATTCATAAACTAAGCTTTTTAAAGGAGAAACATGAAGATTATCACAAGATTAGATGCATAGTATTTTGCTAATAAATTCTGCTCTGTTATTATCTTCTGACAATAAGAATTGAAAACAAGTGGAAATATGACAGGAAAAATACTTAGCAGAGAAAGAAACGCCGCCAACATATCTGCACAAGAATCCTGTAAAAAGCATGCCCATTACATATCAATCATTTAATGACTACAGAAAAAAATTTCTGGAATGGCAAAGCTCATGTTCCAGCCACATGGAAAAACACCTCACAGGTCGAACCAAAACCCTTGAACCCATCAGATCATATAAGCAAGCCTGTATTTTTCCATCGACAACTATTGAAAAGATAAATTGAATGTTTTCTTTATAATGGGGGCATACAGAATACACTAATGCTTCATGACCTTCAAAAGTATATCGCCTTGCACCAGTAACAACATCCCATACCTTTATAGTTTTGTCATCACCACAGGTAATAATACACAATTGCTTGTTGGGATGTGAGAAAGAAAGGTCATTTACACCTCCAACATGAACATCAATCTCCAAATGTTGCCGCAAGTCATTGTCAACATGGAAGGAATATGTGTGCACTATGTGTTTTGAATAAGCTACTCCAAACAAAGAACTATCTAGACTTCACACAACATGATTGATCGATACAATAGGATCCTTGAGAACTGCAGCTGGTTAGACAAGTTCCCAACTATTTCTTCAACCAACGCTTTCATAGGTGCAACATAAACAACTTTTAACTTGCTCAAATCAACAGAACCATCCGCACCCATATTGAGAGAAATCTATTGAAGTATGGTTAACATGACAACATTAGTCTTCCTAGCACCCGTGGGTGCACACAAAAGAAAATTCTCAGGCGTAAACAGGGAAGCTTATATCCTTTTCTCTACACTCTGTTGAGTTGCTTCGTCCCAGAAAATGCAGGCTGTGCCCAATTTATCATATCCGTTATCTTTAGAAGTTCCTCTCCTTCAGCAAGTGGTTTCTCCTTTAATGCAGGGACATGGACTTCCTCTTTAAAATTATTGCATACAATTTCCAATCCCTTCTGTTTAGAATCGTTGGCATTATTGAATTCTAATTCACACTCAGTTGTGAAGTGAATGTATGTCCTTGGATGCCTTGTGAAAATGCCAATTTTCCCAATTACCGCAACAGGTGATGGATCAAGGACAGGGGCATCAAACGGAGTAATCAAAACTCAGATCTATACATATAATATTAAACGACTGTCGACTTAGTTTGGATTTTGGTGAACTGTAATGAACACAGTTGTCATTTGTAAACTCATAGCTGACTGTGTGAGGATTTCAGTTTGACACTTGGTCAACACTGCATATATAATTTTTATTTCTCATATAGGTGTTGATATATGCGAACGATCCCACCATTATTCGATGTGTTGAGTAATATACAAAACCTTTGTGGGCTCCTCCTTCATATGATTTGGTACATGGAACTTGGGTACCTTGTCTTGGCTTTACTTGTGTTGGGCACTGGCTCATGTTTGTTCACCCATGTCTTGTGTGATGCATGATGTTGCGTGCTAACCCTTGACCTGTGTTGTGTTGTTGTGTGACAAGTTGCATGGAGATGGAATCTTACGTTTGGGCATTGGCTTGCAAGCTTGTTTTAGGCTTGTGAAAGGTGCTAAGTCTCGGTGTTGAGTACTTGAAGAATGGCCCTCAGCCAATATACCTTTTAGAAAATATTATTCAAACAATTTATATTTTGATACACCAGACAGAACACTCTTCATGCAGACTGAGGGGGCATTTTTTTTTTAAACTAGCTACATGCTTTCGGTGGCTAGAGGTACACAAAAAGTGGGTTCTAAGCAAACAAAATCTCTCACTTTCGGTAGCTAACATAACACGAAACACTACTCTTTAACTACCGAAAACAAAACTCTTGTGTGATAATATTTGAGGTGAATTGAGAAATTTTTGTTCCTTTTACACCTTTGTTGTGTGTCATGATCCAAAGCATAATGCCTGAAAAAGATAGATATTAGTCAGAACACCGATTCCCCTATTATATAGGGTTCTAACATAGGCTCCACCTGGGGAAGATAGCTCCGAAGGAGATGTCTAGAACCGTTGAACTCTGGGAACTTGATAATCAATGACTTATCCATTGGGCTGTTCCCCAATATGCAACCTGATCTGCTACAAAATTCCTAGTAGCTGAAGATCTTGAACTGAAACCAAAACTCTCTGCAAACTAAAGTCTGGATAATACTTGAACTAAAAAACTAAAAAGCAATCTGAAACTAAAACTAGAAAAGTCTTCAGAGTACTGAACTTATTTGCACCTATCTACCTACCCTAATCTACCTCATAATTTTGTTGAATCAGGTAATATAGAAATGCCGATGAAGCCAGTCCAATAGCTGTAAAAACCAATGGACAATTTGACTGCTTGTCGGTGAAATCCTAAGTATACCTTGAGTATGTGTCGTCATAATATGAAATGGCAGATGTTGACATTTTTGGTCCTTATGGAGAAAAAATGTTTGAAAACTCAAGCTAGCATGGACCTCCATGTAATCCTCTATAGGATCAATTAAAACATGATGCATGATATTTGCCTCTAGATCTTCAATGACTAGTTGATCAGTTGCATCCTCAAAATCAAAACATGCATCTACAACTTCAGCCTTATACTTGAAAACATAATCATCATCAATCTGCAAATCAATAGGTAGTATGATTTCCTCTTTCTTTGGAGAAGGAAGATTTTCCAAGAATTCTTTGAGATCTAGGAAATTATATGACTGAATTTGAGAATCCAAAAGTTCAATATCATTTTCAAACTTTTCAACAACTAGCTCAAGAAAACATATTTTACTTTTAGGAGAAAATTTGCTCGATTCCAAAATACGAAACAAAATTGTTAAAAAGTCTTCGTCAATGTGAAATTCTGCTATCTTACCCCTGAATTCTTCTATGGCTTCACAAGATATAGGATTTTCCACATACCCTGTCATATTGAAACATCATCAAGGCTTTGAAATATGGATTCTTCAACAGTGAAGTTGCTTGTGAACTTTGAAGCTCGGGATCTTGAACAATGGAGTCGCCAAGTGAATAGTACAACCTTCCTGTGTTTGGATTTTGTTCACCATCAGAAGTCAAATTTGAACTTGATATGTTTTCTGGAGGACTCGAAAGCTCGTTCCCCAGTGGAGTCGCCAAAATGTTAATGCTCTGTAATTTGCCCAAGGCTGCGCAGGTAGTCACAGAGGTAACCTCAAACCACTTGGAGTCTTGGATCTATCCTTCCAAGACTCAGAGAGGGCTCTCTCTGTATGATTTAAACTTGGTTTGTAATAGGATAGATATCAGGCTAGCTATGAAAGTATGGGGTTGGGGTTTTTAAATGGTTGTTTTGGGATAGCAAGGAGGGCCATTGGGAAACTGGAGTCTGCATTTAAATACGTGATTCACTCTTAGATCTAGACAAAACTCTTACACAGGGCAAGGTAGTGGAAGTGTTGGATCGAATTAAGCTTGAATGGTGTCGATTTGAGGAAGAACTAGGGGAGGAAAAAGTGAGCAAATGAGCAATTAAGAATTCATAAACTAATATTTTTAGAGGAGAAACATGAAGATTATCACAAGATCAGATGCATAGTATTTTGCTAATAAATTATGCTCTGTTATTATCTTCTGACAATAAGAATTGAAAACAAGTGGAAAGATGACAGGAAAAATACTTAGCAGAGAAAGAAACGCCACCAACATATCCGCACAAGAATCCTGTAAAAAGCATGTCCATTACATATCAATCATTTAATGATTACAGAAAAAGTTTTCTGGAATGGAAAATCCCATGTTCCAGCCAAATGGAAATACACCTCACAGGTCGAACCAAAACCCCACACAGGTTGAACCATCCTTTCCTCTTTTACATCTACATATATATAAAAATTCTCTCCGCCTTGCCAAGACTCACACTCTAGCTCTGCTTTCTGAAAATAGAAAAGAAGTTACAATACTCTATGACACCTGTATGCTGTCTCTAAAACAAACAAAACAACAAATCAAAGGAAAGTTAAAATTGGTAACTGCTGCCTGAACATCTGGCACACTTGAGGTTGTTTTTGATTTGCTGGCGAATAGACTCTAACATCATCAAAACAGATAAATGAAGAATCACTCGAATTCTTGGGGTTGTAGGAGATTTGCTGCCAGCTGGAGGATCAAGGCTTTAACCACTGCCATGTGTTCCTTGTAAATGAATTCCCTGTCTTCCATATGGTTCAATCAATGCCTAAAGGCTGGGATATTTTTCCATTTGTCATGCATGAAATTAAACTGCCATTGGTTGAACTGCCATCTGCTCCATGATCTTCATCAAACTGTTGCCTCAAATCCTCGAAGGTCGATATGGTGTTTTGACTACCAGTTACATTCTAAAGAATGCCTCAAAACAAGGATACTCTTCCACCTCTATCGACGCGTAGAGAACTGCACTATGCCCCTATGGGCTCCTTGGAAAGTGAAAAATTGTGAGCCAGCCGATACAAAAGAATCCCAGGGGTAGCGAATACACTGTGATTCCTTTGACAACTGGTAATTTTCTTAAATAAATTATACCACTATTCTCTAAAAATGCTCCAAATTTGAGACAGAGTACCACCTAGGGTGTTTATTTGCACTACCAAATGTTCTGATCAAAGTCAATGTACCATAAAAGAATATCTCATTAATATCATGATCAAAACTGAATATGATATTTGTCTACTAATTTTGTGTCTTGGCCAAGTGTCCTAAATTCTTTCAAACTGATAATTGAATCCTTGGGAATGCTGGATCTGGATTTTCTACCAATTAGATTCATGAGACAAACTCCAACTGGTATTAAATGTTGAATCTTGACTGCTTGGAATTTGGAATTGATTTGCTCCATTGTTACCACAAAATCTAGGATCCTTTATCAAACTGCTGACATCACATCTCCAAGTGCCACTGGACTCAAGGTGTCCCCTATGCCTCTACTGCAGAAGTTGCTAGAATCAAGATTTCAGCCTCTGCTGATATCGAGCCCAGGAATTTTCCCTTTGTCATTTTTGAATGCTATCTCATTACTTTAACAACAATGTCAATGACTCATAGACCTGTTCCCCTTCTTTGCTTGTTCCACATGAGAAATTCCTTGTCCCATCAGCACTATAAGCCATTGTAGTGCCCCACTGACCAGGGGCATCATAATCAACCATTGAACCCATCAGATCATATAACCAAGCATGTATCTTGCCATCGACAGCCATTGAAAAGATAAATTGAATGTTTTCTTTATAATGGGGGGATACAGAATACACCGGTGCTTCATGACCTTCAAAAGTATATTGCCTTGCACCAGTAACAACATCCCATACCTTTATAGTTTTGTCATCACCACAGGTAATAATACACAATTGATTGTTGGGATGTGAGAAAGCGAGGTCATTTACACCTCCAACATGAGCATCAATCTCCAAATGTTGCAACAAGTCATTGCCAACATGGAAGGAATATGTGTGCACTATGTGTTTCGAATAAGCTACTCCAAACAAAGAACCATCTGGACTTCACACAACACGATTGATCGATGCAACAGGATCCTTGAGAACTACAACTGGTTAGACAAGTTCCCAACTATTTCTTCAACCAATGCTTTCATAGGTGCAGCATAAACAACTTTTAACTTGTTCAAATCAATAGAACCATCTGCACCCATATTGAGAGCAATCTGTTGAAGTATGGTTAACATGGCAACATAAGTCTTCCCAACACCGATGGGTGCACACAAAAGAAAATTCTCAGGCGTAAACAGGGAAGATTATATACTTTGTTCTGCACTCTGTTGAGTTGCTTCATCCCAGAAAATGCAGGTTGTGCCCAATCTGGCATATCCGATATCTTCAGAAGTTCCTGTCCTTCAGCAAGTGGTTTCGCCTTTAATGCAGGGACATGGACTTCCTCTTTAAAATTATTGCATACAATTTCCAATGCCTTCTCTTTAGAATCAGTGGCATTATTGAATTCTACTTCACACTCAGTTGTGAAGTGAATGTATATCTTTGAATGCTTTGTGAAAATTCCAATTTTCCCAATTACCACAACAGGTGCTGGATCAAGGACAGGGGCATCAAATGGAGTAACCATGTTAAGGTCCTAACCCTCACATAGGTAGATCAATGTATTTGGATGTAATAAAGGTCAATATTAATAAGACCTTTCAATAAAATAGA
>JZKD02S1386613.1:164956-183967 GCA_000966675.3 Picea glauca
TTTAGTATAAATAGGAGTCGAGGGTATGAGAACCCTAGCTTGGATATTATTGTAATAGAGCGCTGCTCGATTGGAGGTTGCCCCCTCGAAGAGGCCTGTGAGCATTGCTATCTGATTCAAAGTTCTATTTCTGTTGCTATTTCGTATATAATTTCTGTGTATTGTGAAGATTATGCTGGATATTTTACTGTTATTCTGTCCTTTCTAGCATTTTGTTTCTGTTCTACATATTTTATATATCTGGTATCTTGCAAACCAAAACTCAGGTCTATACAATTAATATTAAATGATTGTCGACTTAGTTTGGATTTTGGTGAACTGTAATGAACACAGTTGTCATTTGTAAACTCATAGCTGACTGTGTGAGGATTTCAGTTTGACACTTGGTCAACACTGCATATATAATTTTTATTTCTCATATAGGTGTTGATATATGCGAACGATCCCACCATTATTCAATGCGTTGAGTAATATACAAAACCTTTGTGGGATCCTCCTTCATATGACTTGGTACATGGCACTTGGGTTCCTTGTCTTGGCTTTACTTGTGTTGGGCACTGGCTCATGTTTGTTCACCCGTGTCTTGTGTGATGCGCGATGTTGCGTGCTAACCCCTGACATGTGTTGTGTTGTTGTGTGACAGGTTGCATGGAGCTTCACTCTTACGTTTGGGCATTGGCTTCCAAGCTTGTTTTAGGCTTGAGAAAGGTGCTAAGTCTCGGTGTTGAGTACTTGAAGATTGGCCCTCGTCCAATATACCTTTTAGAAAATATTATTCAAACAATTTATATTTTGATACACCAGACAGAACACTCTTCATGCAGACCGAGGGGCCAATTTTTTTTTAAACTAGCTACATGATTTTGGTGGCTAGAGGTACCCAAAAAGTGGGTTCTAAGCGACCGAAAGCTCTCACTTTCGGTAGCTAGCATAACACGAAATGCTACTCTTTAACTACCAAAAAAAAAAACTCTTGTGTGATAATATTTGAGGTGAATTGAGAAATTTTTGTTGCTTTTACACCTTTGTTGTGCGTTGTGAGCCAAAGCATAATGCCTGAAAAAGATAGATATTAGTCAGAACACCGATTCCCCTATTATATAGGTTTCTAACATAGGCTCCACCTAGGGAAGATAGCTCCAAAGGAGATGTCTAGAACCGCTGAACTCTGGGACCTTGATAATTAGTGCCTTATCCATCGGGTTGTTCCCCTATATGCAACCTGATCTGCTACAAAATCCCTGATAACTGAAGATCTTAAACCGAAACGAAAACTCTCTGAAAACTAAATTTTGCATCATACTTGAACTAAAAAACTGAAAAGCAATTTGAAACTTAAACTAGAAAAATGCTCAGAGTACTGAACTTATTTGCACCTATCTACCTACCCTAATCTACCTCATAATTTTTCTGAATCAGGTAATACAGAAATGCCAATGAAGCCAGTCCAGTAGTTGCAAAAACAAATGGACAATTTGATTGCTTGTCAGTGAAATCCTAAGTATACCTTGAGTATGTGACCTCATAATATGAAATGGCAGCTGTTGACATTTTTGGTCCTTATGGAGAAAAAATGTTTGAAAACTGAAGCTAGCATGGACCTCCATGTAATCTGCTATACGATCAATTAAAACATGATGCATGATATTTTCCTCTAGATCTTCAATGACTAGTTGATTAGTTGCATCCTCAAAATCAAAACATGCATCTACAATTTCATCCTTATACTTGAAAACATAATCATCATCAATATGGAAATCAACAGGTAGTACGATTTCCTCTTGCTTTGGAGAAGGGAGATTTTCCAAGAATTCTTTGAGATCTAGGAAATTATATGACTGAATTTGAGAATCCAAAAGTTCAATATCATTTTCGAACTTTTCAACAACTAGCTCAAGAAAATAGATTTTACTTTTAGGAGAAAATTTGCTCGATTCCAAAATACGAAACACAGTTGTTAAAAAGTCTTCGTCAATGTGAAATTCTGATAACTTACCCCTGAATTCTTCTATGGCTTCAGAATATATAGGATTTTCCACATACCCTATCATATTGAAACATCATCAAGGCTTTGAAATCTGGATTCTTCAGCAGTGAAGTCGCTTGTGAACTTTGAAGCTCGGGATCTTGAACAATGGAGTCTCCAGGTGAATGGTACAACCTTCCTGTGTTTGTCTTCTGTTCACCATCATAAGTCAAATCTGAACTCGATATGTTTTCTGGAGGACTCGAAAGCTCGTTCCCCAGTGGAGTCACCAAAATGTTAATTCTCTGTAATTTGCCCAAGGCTGTGGAGGCAGTCACAGAGTTTACCTCGAACCACTTGGAGTCTTGGATCTATCCCTCCAAGACTTAGAGAGGGCTCTCTCTATATGATTTAAACTTGGTTTGTAATAGGATAGATATCAGGCTAGCTATGAAAGTATGGGGTTGGGGTTTCTAAATGGTTGTTTTGGGACAGCAAGGAGGGCCATTGGGAAAATGGGGTCTGCGCTTAAATATGTGATTCACTCTTAGATCTAGACAAAACTCTTACACAGGGAAAGGTAGTGGAAGTGTTGGATCGAATTAAGTTTGAATGGTGTCGATTTGAGGAAGAACTAGGGGAGGAAAAAGCGAGCAAATGAGCAGTTAAGAATTCATAAACTAAGCTTTTTAGAGGAGAAATATGAAGATTATCACAAGATCAGATGCATAGTATTTTTCTAATAAATTCTTCTCTGTTATTATCTTCTAACAATAAGAATTGAAAACAAGTGGAGAGATGACAAGAAAAATACTTAGCAGAGAAAGAAACGCCACCAACATATCCGCACAAGAATCCTGTAAAAATCATGCCCATTACATATCAATCATTTAATTATTACATAAAACGTTTTCTGGAATGGAAAATCCCATGTTCCAGCCAAATGGAAAAACACCTCACAAGTCAAACCAAAACACCACACAGGTCGAACAATCCTTTCCTCTTTTACATCTGCATATATACAAAAATTCCCTCCACCTTGCCAAGACTCACACTCTACCTCTGCTTTCTAAAAGTAGAAAAGGAGTTACAATACTCTATGACACCTGTAGGCTGTCTCTAAAACAAACAAAACAGAAAATCAAATGAAAGTTAAAATTGGTAACTACTGCCTGAACATCTGGCACACTGGAGGTTGTTTTTGATTTGTTGGCGAATAGACTCTAACAACATCAAAACAGATAAATGCAGAATCAATCAAATGCTTGGGGTTGTTGGAGATTTGCTTCCAGCTGGAGGATCGGTGCTCTAACCACTGCCATGTGTTTCCTGTAAATGAATTCCTTGTCTGCCATATGGTTCAATCAATGCCTACACGCTGGGATATTTTTCCATTTGTCATGCATGAAATTAAACTGCCATTGGTCAAGCTGCCATCTGCTCCATGATATTCATCAAACTGCTGCCTCGAATCCTGGAAGGCTGATCTGGTGTTTTGAATACCAGTTAGACTCTAAAGAATGCCTCAAAACAAGGATACTCTGCCACCTCTGTCGATGTGTAGAGCACTGCACTATGCCCCTGTGGGCTCCTTGGAAAGTGAAAATTTGTGAGCGAGTCGATACAAAAGAATCACAAGGGTAGCGAATACACTGTTATTCCTTAGACAACTGGTAATTTTCTTAAATAAATTATACCACTATTCTCTAAAAATACTCCAAATTTGAGACAGAGTGCCACCTAGGGTGTTGATTTGCGCTACCGAATGTTCTGATCAAAGTCAATGTACCAGAAAAGAATATATCGTTAATATCATGATCAAAACTGAGTATGATATTTGTCTACTAATTTTGTGTCTTGGCCAAGTGTCCTAAATTATTTCAAACTGATAATCGAATCCTTGGGAATGCTGGATCTGGATTTTCTACCAATTAGATTCCCGAGACAAACTCCAACTGGTATTAAATGTTGAATATTGACTACTTGGAATTTGGAATTGATTTGCTCCATTGTTACCACAAAATATTGCATCCTTTATCAAACTGCTGACTTCACATCTCCAAGTGCCACTGGAATCAAGGTGCCCCCTATGCCTCTGCTGCAGAAGTTGCTAGAATCAAGATTTCAGCCTCTGCTGATATCTAGCCCAAGAATTTTCCCTCTGTCATTTTTGAATGCTATCTCATTACTTTAAAAACAATGTCAATGACTCATAGACCTCTTCCCCTTCTTTGCTTGTTCCACATGAGAAAATCCTTGTCCCATCAGCACTATAAGCCATTGTAGTGCCCCACTGACCAGGGGCATCATAATCAACCCTTGAACCCATCAGATCGTATAACCAAGCCTGTATCTTTCCGTCGACAGCCGTCGAAAAGATAAATTGAATGTTTTCTTTATAATGGGGGCATACAGAATACTCCTCTACTTCATGACCTTCAAAAGTATATCTCCTTGCACCAGTAACAACATCCCATACCTTTATGGTTTTTTCATCACCACAGGTAATAATACACAATTGCTTGTTGGGATGACAGAAAGTAAGGTCATTTACACCTCCAACATGAGCATCAATCTCCAAATGTTGCCCCAAGTCATTGTCAACATGGAAGGAATATGTGTGCACTATGTGTTTCAAATAAGCTACTCCAAACAAAGAACCATCTGGACTTCACACAACAGGATTGATCGATACAACAGGATCCTTGAGAACTGCAGCCAGTTAGACAAGTTCCCAACTATTTCTTCAACCAACGCTTTCATAGGTGCAACATAAACAACTTTTAAATTGCTCAAATCAACAGAACCATCTGCACCCATATTGAGAGAAATCTGTTGAAGTATGGTTAACATGGCAACATAAGTCTTTCCAGCACCCGTGGGTGCACACAAAAGAAAATTCTCAGGCGTAAACAGTGAAGATTATATACTTTTCTCTGCACTCTGTTGAGTTGCTTCATCCCAAAAAATGTAGGCTATGCCCAATCTGGCATATCCGATATCTTCAGAAGTTCCTCTCCTTCAACAAGTGGTTTCAGCTTTAATGCAGGGAGATGGACTTCCTCTTTAAAATTATTGCATACAATTTCCAATCCCTTCTCTTCAGAATCGATGGAATTATTGAATTCTACTTCACACTCAGTTGTGAAGTGAATGTATGTCTTTGGATGCCTTGTGAAAATGCCAATTTTCCCAATTACCGCACCAGGTGCTGGATCAAGGACATGGGCATCAAACGGAGTAATCAAAACTCATATCTATATAATTAATATTAAACAACTGTTGACTTAGTTTTGATTTTGGTGAAATGTAATGAACACAGTTGTCATTTGTAAACTCATAGCTGACTGTGTGAGGATTTCAGTTTGACACTTGGTCAACACTGCATATACAATTTTTATTTCTCATATAGGTGTTGATATATGCGAACGATCCCACCATTATTCGATGCGTTGAGTAATATACAAAACCTTTGTGGGCTCCTCCTTCATATGACTTGGTACATGGCACTTGGGTGCCTTGTCTTGGCTTTACTTGTGTTGGGCGCTGGCTCATGTTTGTTCACCCGTGTCTTGTGTGATGCGCGATGTTGCATGATAACCCCTGACATGTGTTGTGTTGTTGTGAGACAGGTTGCATGGAGCTGGACTCTTGCATTTGGGCATTGGCTTGAAAGCTTGTTGTAGCCTTGTGAAAGGCACTAAGTCTTGGTGTTCAGTACTTGAAGATTGGCCCTCGTCCAATATACCTTTTAGAAAATATTATTCGAACAATTTATATTTTGATACACCAGACAGAACATTCTTCATGCAGACCGAGGGGCCAATATTTTTTTAAACTAGCTACATGCTTTCGGTGGCTAGAGGTACACAAAAAGTGGGATCTAAGAGACCGAAAGCTCTCACTTTTGGTAGCTAACATAACACAAAACACTACTCTTTAACTATCGAAAATAAAAACTCTTGTGTGATAATATTTGAGGTGAATTGAGAAATTTCTGTTGCTTTTACACCTTTGTTGTGGGTCATGAGCCAAATCATATTGCCTGAAAAAGATAGATATTAGTTAGAACACTGATTCCCCTATTATATAGGGTTCTAACATAGGCTCCACCTGGGGAAGATAGCTCCAAAGGAGATGTCTAGAACCGTTGAACTCTGGGAACTTGATAATCAGTGCCTTATCCATCGTGTTGTTCCCCAATATGAAACCTGATCTACTACAAAATCCATGGTAGCTGAAGATCTTGAACTGAAACCCAAACTCTCTGCAAACTAAAGTCTGGATCATACTTGAACTAAAAAACTGAAAAGAAATCTGAAACTGAAACTAGAAAAATGCTCAGAGTACTGAACTTATTTGCACCTATCTACCTACCCTAATCTACCTCATAATTTTGCTGAATCAGGTAATACAGAAATGCCAATGAAGCCAGTCCAGTAGCTGCAAAAAAAAATGGACAATTTGACTACTTGTCGGTGAAATCCTAAGTATACCTTGAGTATGTGTCCTCATAGATCTTCAATGACATTTGATCAGTTGCATCCTCAAAATCAAAACATGCATCTACAACTTCAGCCTTATACTTGAAAACATAATCATCATCAATCTGCAAATCAACAGGTAGTATGATTTCCTGTTGCTTTGGAGAAGGCAGATTTTACAAGAATTCTTTGAGATCTAGGAAATTATATGACTAAATTTGAGAATCCAAAAGTTCAATATCATTTTTGAACTTTTCAACAACTAGTTCAAGAAAACAGATTTTACTTTTAGGAAAAAATTTGCTCGATTCCAAAATACGAAACACAGTTGTTAAAAAGTCTCGTCAATTTTGAAATTCTGCTAACTTACCCCTGAATTCTTCTATGGCTTCACTAGATATAGGATTTTCCACATACCCTGTCATATTAAAACATCATCAAGGCTTTGAAATCTGGATTCTTCAACAGTGAAGTCACTTGTGAACTTTGAAGCTCAGGATCTTGAACAATGGAGTCGCCAGGTGAATGGTACAACCTTCCTGTGTTTGGCTTCTGTTCACCATCAGAACTCAAATATGAACTTGATATGTTTTCTGGAGGACTCGAAAATTCGTTCCCCAATGGAGTCACCAAAATGTTAACGCTTTATAATTTTCCCAAGGGTACGGAGGCAGTCACAGAGGTAACCTCGAACCACTTGGAGTCTTGGATCTAGCCCTCCAAGTCTCAGAGAGGGCTCTCTATGTATGATTTAAACTTGGTTTGTAAGAGGATAGATATTAGGCTAGCTATGAAAGTATGGGGTTGGGGTTTTTAAATGGTTGTTTTGGCACAACAAGGAGGGCCATTGGGAAAATGGGGTCTGCGCTTAAATATGTGATTCACTCTCAGATCTAGACAAAACTCTTACATAGGGAAAGGTAGTGGAAGTGTTGGATCGAATTAAGTTTGAATGGTGTCGATTTGAGGAAGAAATACGGGAGAAAAAAGAGAGCAAATGAGCAGTTAAGAATTCATAAACTGAGCTTTTTAGAGGATAAACATGAAGATTATCACAAGATCAGATTCATAGTATTTTGCTAATAAATTATGCTCTGTTATTATCTTCTAACAATAAGAATTGAAAACAAGTGGAAAGATGACAGGAAAAATACTTAGCAGAGAAAGAAATGCCACCAACATATCCGCACAAGAATCTTGTAAAAAGCATGCCCATTACATATCAATCATTTAATGATTACAGAAAAAGTTTTTTGGAATGGCAAATCCCATGTTCCAGCCAAATGGAAAAACACCTCACAGGTCGAACCAAAACCCCACACAGGTCGAACCATCCTTTCCTCTTTTACATTTTTATATATACAAAAATTCCCTCCATCTTTCCAAGACTCACACTCTACCTCTGCTTTCTGAAAATAGAAAAGCAGTTACAATATTCTATGAAATCTATAGGCTGTCTCTAAAACAAACAAAACAACAAATCAAAGGAATGTTAAAATTGGTAACTGCTGCCTAAACATCTGGCACACTGGAGGTTGTTTTTGATTTGCTGGCGAATAGACTCTAACAGCATCAAAACAGATAAATGCAGAATCATTCGAATGCTTGGGGTTGTTCAAGATTTGCTGCCAGCTGGAGGATTGGTGCTCTAACCACTGCGATGTGTTCCCTGTAAATGAATTCCCTGTCTGCCATATGGTTAAATCAATGCCTAAATGCTGGGATATTTTTCCATTTGTCATGCATGAAATTAAACTACCATTGGTCGACCTGCCATCTGCTCCATGATCTTCATCAGACTGCTACCTCGAATCCTAGAAGGATCATCTAGTGTTTTGACTGCCAGTTACATTCTAAAGAATTCTTCAAAACAAGGATACTCTGCCACCTCTGTCGACGCATATAGCACTGCACTATGCCCCTGTCGGCTCCTTAGAAAGTGAAAATTTTTGAGTCAGCTGATACAAAAGAATCACAGGGGTAGCGAATACACTGTTATTCCTTTGACAACTGGTAATTTTCTTAAATAAATTATACCACTATTCTCTAAAAATGCTCCAAATTTGAGACAGAGTGCCGCCTAGGGTGTTGATTTTCACTACCAAATGTTCTGATCAAAGTCAATGTACCATAAAAGAATATCTTGTTAATATCATGATCAAAATTGAGTATGATATTTGTCTACTAATTTTGTGTCTTGGCCAAGTTTCCTAAATTCTTTCAAACTGATAATCGAATCCTTGGGAATGCTGGATCTGGATTTTCTACCAATTAGATTCCCGAGACAAACTCCAACTGGTATTAAATGTTGAATCTTGACTGCTTGGAATTTGAAATTGATTTGCTCCATTGTTACCAGAAAATCTGGGATCCTTTATCAAAATGCTGACTTCACATCTCCGAGTGCCACTGGAGTCAAGGTGCCCCCTATGCCTCTGCTGCAAAAATTGCTAGAATCAAGATTTCACCCTCTACTAATATCGAGCCCAGTTATTTTCCCTCTGTAATTTTGGAATGCTATCTCATTACTTTAACAGCAATGTCAATGACTCATAGACCTCTTTCCCTTCTTTGCTTGTTTCACATGAGAAAATCCTTGTCCCATCATCACTATAAGCCATTGTAGTGCCCCACTGACCGGGGGCATCATAATCAACCCTTAAACCCATTAGATCATATAACCAAGCCTGTATCTTGCCATTGACAGCCGTTGAAAAGATAAATTGAATTTTTTCTTTATAATGGGGGCATACAGAATACACCTGTGCTTCATGACCTTCAAAAGTATATCGCCTTGCACTAGTAACAACATCCCATACCTTTATAGTTTTGTCATCACCACAGGTAATAATACGCAATTTCTTGGTGGGATGTGAGAAAGCAAGGTCATTTCAACCTCCAACATGAGCATCAATCTCCAAATGTTGCCACAAGTCATTGTCAACATGGAAGGAATATGTGTGCACTGTGTGTTTCAAATAAGCTACTCCAAACAAAGAACCATCTGGACTTCACACAACACGATTGATCGATACAACAGGATCCTTGAGAACTGCAGCCGGTTAGACAACTGCCCAACTATTTCTTTAACCAACACTTTTATAGGTGCAACATAAACAACTTTTAACTTGATCAAATCAACAGAACCATCTGCACCCATATTGAGAGCAATCTGTTGAAGTATGGTTAACATGGCAACATTAGTCTTCCCAGCACCCGTGGGTGCACACAAAAGAAAATTCTCAGGCGTAAACAGGGAAGATTATATACTTTTCTCTGCACTCTGTTGAGTTGCTTCATCCCAAAAAATGCAGGCTGTGCCCAATCTAGCATATCCGTTATCTTTAGAAGTTCCTCTCCTCCAACAAGTGGTTTTTCCTTTAATGCAGGGACATGGACTTCCTCTTTAAAATTATTGCATACAATTTCCAATCCCTTCTGTTTAGAATCGTTGGCATTATTGAATTCTACTTCACACTCAGTTGTGAAGTGAATGTATGTCCTTGGATGCCTTGTGAAAATGCCAATTTTCCCAATTACCGCAATAGGTGATGGATCAAGGACAGGGGCATCAAACAGAGTAATCAAAACTCAGATCTATACATATAATATTAAACGACTGTCGACTTAGTTTGGATTTTGGTGAACTGTAATGAACACAGTTGTCATTTGTAAACTCATAGCTGACTGTGTGAGGATTTCAGTTTGACACTTGGTCAACACTGCATATATAATTTTTATTTCTCATATAGGTGTTGATATATGTGAACGATCCCACCATTATTTGATGCGTTGATTAATATACAAAACCTTTGTGGGCTCCACCTTCATATGACTTGGTACATGGCACTTGGGTGCCTTGTCTTGGCTTTACTTGTGTTGGGCACTGGCTCATGTTTGTTCACCCATATCTTGTGTGATGCGCGATGTTGCGTGCTAACCACTGACATGTGTTGTGTTGTTGTGTGACAGGTTGTGTGGAGCTGGACTCCTGCGTTTTGGCGTTGGCTTGCAAGCTTGTTGTAGGCTTGTGAAAGGTGCTAAGTCTCGGTGTTGAGTACTTTAAGATTGGCCCTCGACCAATATACCTTTTAGAAAATATTATTCAAACAATTTATATTTAGATACACCAGACAAAACACTCTTCATGCAGATCGAGTGGCCATTTTTTTTTAAACTAGTTACATGCATTCGGTGGCTAGACGTACACAAAAGTGGGTTCTAAGCAACCGAAAGCTCTCACTTTCGGTAGCTAACATAACACAAAACGCTACTCTTTAACTACCGAAAACAAAAACTCTTGTGTGATAATATTTGAGGTGAATTGAGAAATTTCTGTTGCTTTTACACCTTTGTTGTGCGTTGTGAGCCAAAGCATAATGCCTGAAAAAGAAAGATATTAGTCAGAACACCAATTCCCCTATTATATAGGGTTCTAACATAGGCTCCACCTGGGGAAGATAGCTTCGAAGAAGATTTCTAGAACCGCTGAACTCTAGGAACTTGATAATCAGTGCCTTATCCATCGGGCTGTTCCCCAATATTCAATCTGATCTGCTACAAAATCCCTAGTGGCTGAAGATCTTGAACTAAAACCCAAACTTTCTGCAAACTAAAGTCTGGATCATACTTGAACTAAAAAACTGAAAACCAATATGAAACTGAAACTAGAAAAATGCTCAGAGTACTGAACTTATTTGCACCTATCTACCTACCCTAATCTACCTCATAATTTTGCTGAATCAGGTAATACATAAATGCCAATGAAGCTAGTCCAGTAGCTGCAAAAACAAATAGAAAATTTGACTGCTTGTCGGTGAAATCCTAAGTATAACTTGAGTATGTGTCCTCATAATATGAAATGGCAGCTGTCGACATTTTTGGTCCTTATGGAGAAAAAATGTTTGAAAACTCAAGCTAGCATGGACCTCCATGTAATCCGCTATAGGATCAATTAAAACATGATGCATGATATTTGCCTCTAGATCTTCAATGACTAGTTGATCAGTTGCGTCCTCAAAATCAAAACATGCATCTACAACTTTAGCCTTATACTTGAAAACATAATCATCATCAATCTTCAAATCAACAGGTAGTACGATTTCCTCTTGCTTTGGAGAAGGGATATTTTCCAAGAATTCTTTGAGATCTAGGAAATTATATGACTGAATTTGAGAATCCAAAATTTCAATATCATTTTCGAACTTTTCAACAACTAGCTCAAGAAAATAGATTTTACTTTTAGGAGAAAATTTGATCGATTCCAAAATATGAAACACAGTTGTTAAAAAGTCTTCGTCAATGTGAAATTCTGCTAACTTACCCTTGAATTCTTCTATGGCTTCACAAGATATAGGATTTGCCACATACCCTGTCATATTGAAACATCATCAAGGCTTTGAAATCTGGATTCTTCAACAGTGAAGTCGCTTGTGAACTTTGAAGCTCGGGATCTTGAACAATGTAGTCGCCAGGTGAATCGTACAGCCTTCCTGTGTTTGGCTTTTGTTCACCATCAAAAGTCAAATCTGAACTTGATATGTTTTTTGGAGGACTCGAAAGCTCGTTCCCCAGTGGAGTCACCAAGATGTTAACGCTCTGTAATTTGCTCAAGGGTGCGGAGGCAGTCACAGAGGTAACCTCGAACCACTTGGAGTCTTGGATCTAGCCCTCCAAGACTCAGAAAGGGATCTCTCTGTATGATTTAAACTTGGTTTGTAATAGGATAGATATCGGGCTAGCTATGAAAGTATGGGGTTGGGGTTTTTAAATGGTTGTTTTGGGACATCAAGGAGGGCCATTGGGAAAATGGGGTCTGCGCTTAAATATGTGATTCACTCTCAGATCTAGACAAAACTCTTACACAGGGAAAGGTAGTGGAAGTGTTGGATCGAATTAAGTTTGAATGGTGTCGATTTGAGGAAGAACCAGGGGAGGAAAAAGCGAGCAAATGAGCAGTTAAGAATTCATAAACTAATCTTTTTAGAGGAGAAACATGAAGATTATCCCAAGATCAGATGCATAGTATTTTTCTAATAAATTCTTCTCTGTTATTATCTTCTGACAATAAGAATTGAAAACAAGTGGAAATATGACAGGAAAAATACTTAGCAGAGAAAGAAACACCACCAACATATCCACACAAGAATCCTGTAAAAAGCATGCCCATTACATATCAATCATTTAATGATTACAGAAAAAGTTTTCTGGAATGGCAAATCCCATGTTCCAGCCAAATTGAAAAACACCTCACAGGTCGAACCGTCCTTTCCTCTTTTACATCTGCATATATACAAAAATTCCCTCTGCCTTGCTAAGACTCACACTCTACCTCTACTTTCTGAAAATAGAAAAGCATTTACAATATTCTATGACACCTGTAGGCTGTCTCTAAAACAAACAAAACAACAAATCAAAGGAAAGTTAAAATTGGTAACTGCTGCCTGAACATCTGGCACACTGGAGGTTGTTTTTTATTTGCTTGCGAATAGACTATAATAGCATCAAAACAGATAAATGCAGAATCAGTCAAATGCTTGGGGTTATTGGAGATTTGTTGCTAGTTGGAGTATCGGTGCTCTAACCACTGTCCTGTGTTCCTTGTAAATGAATTCCCTGTCTTCCATATGGTTCAATCAATGCCTAGACACTGGGATATTTTGCCATTTGTCATGCATGAAATTAAACTGCCATTGGTCGACCTACCATCTTCTCCATGATCTTCATCAAACTGTTGCCTCGAATCCTGGAAGGCTGATCTGGTGTTTTGACTGCCAGTTACATTCTAAATAATGCCTCAAAAAAAGGATACTCTGCCACCTCTGTCGACGCGTAGAGCACTGCACTATGCCCCTGTGGGCTCCTTGGAAAGTGAAAATTTGTGAGCCAGATGATACAAAAGAATCCCAGGGGTAGCGAATACACTATTATTCCTTTGATAGCTGGTGATTTTCTTAAATAAATTATACCACTATTCTTTAAAAATGCTCCAAATTTGAGACAGAGTGCCACCTAGGGTGTTGATTTATGCTACCAAATGTTCTGATCAAAGTCAATGTACCATAAAAGAATATCTCGTTAATATCATGATCAAAACTGAGTATGATATTTGTCTACTAATTTTGTGTCTTGGCCAAGTGTCCTAAATTCTTTCAAACTGATAATCGAATCCTTGGGAATGTTGTATTTGGATTTTCTACCAATTAGATTCCCGAGACAAACTCCAACTGGTATTAAATGTTGAATCTTGACTGCTTGGAATTTGGAATTGATTTGCTCCATTGTTACCAGAAAATCTGGGATCCTTTATCAAACTGTTGACTTCACATCTCCAAGTTCCACTGGAGTGAAGGTGCCCCCTATGCCTCTGCTGCAGAAGTTGCTAGAATCAAGATTTCACCCTCTGCTGATATCGAGCCTGGGAATTTTCCCTCTGTCATTTTCGAATGCTATCTCATTACTTTAGCATCAATGTCAATAACTCATAGACGTCTTCCTCTTCTTTTCTTGTTCCACATGAGAAAATCCTTGTCCCATCGGCACTATAAGCCATTGTAGTGCCCCACTGACCCGGGGAAACATAATCAACCCTTGAACCCATCAGATCATATAACCAAGCTTGTATCTTGCCATCGACAACCATTGAAAACATAAATTTAATGTTTTCTTTATAATGGGGCCATACAGAATAAACCGGTGCTTCATGACCTTCAAAAGTATATCGCCTTACACCAGTAACAACATCCCATACCTTTATATTTTTTTCATCATCACAGGTAATAATACACAATTGCTTGTTGGGATGTGAGAAAGAAAAGTCATTTACACCTCCAACATGAGCATCAATCTCCAAATGTTGCCGCAAGTCATTGTCAACATGGAAGGAATATGTGTGCACTATGTGTTTCGAATAAGCTACTCCAAACAAAGAACCATCTGGACTTCACACAACACAATTGATCGAAACAACATGATCCTTGAGAACTGCAACCCGTTAGACAAGTTCCCAACTATTTCTTCAACTAACGCTTTTATAGGTGGAACATAAACAACTTTTAACTTGCTCAAATCAACAGAACCATCTGCACCCATATTGAGAGAAATCTGTTGAAGTATGGTTAACATGGCAACATTAGTCTTCCTAGCACCCGTGGGTGCACACAAAAGCAAATTCTCAGGTGTAAACAAGGAAGCTTATATACTTTTCTCTGCACTCTGTTGAGTTGCTTCATCCCAAAAAATGCAGGCTCTGCCCAATCTGGCATATCCGATATCTTCAGAAGTTCCTCTCCTTCAGCAAGTGGTTTCGCCTTTAATGCAGGGACATGGACTTCCTCTTTAAAGTCATTGCATAAAATTTCCAATCCCTTCTCTTCAAAATCCGTGGCATTATTGAATTCTACTTCACACTCAGTTGTGAAGTGAATGTATGTCTTTGAATGCCTTGTGAAAATGCCAATTTTCCCAATTACCGCCACAGGTGCTGGATCAAGGGCAGGGGCATCAAATAGAGTAATCAAAACTCATATCTATACAATTAATACTAAACGACTGTTGACTTAGTTTGGATTTTGGTGAACTGTAATGAACATAGTTGTCATTTGTAAACTCATAGATGACTGTGTGAGGATTTCAGTTTGACACTTGGTCAAAACTGCATATATAATTTTTATTTCTCATATAGGTGTTGATATATGCGAACGATCCGACCATTATTTGATGCGTTGAGTAATATAAAAAACCTTTGTGGGATCCTCCTTCATATGACTTGGTACATGGAACTTGGGTGCCTTGTCTTGGCTTTACTTGTGTTGGGCGCTGGCTCATGTTTGTTCACTCGTGTCTTGTGTGATGCGGGATGTTGCATGCTAACCCCTGACATGTGTTGTGTTGTTGTGTGACAGGTTGCATGGATCTGCACTCTTGCATTTGGGCGTTGGCTTGCAAGCTTGTTGTAGGCTTGTGAAAGGTGCTAAGTCTCGGTGTTGAGTACTTGAATATTGGCCCTCGACCAATATACCTTTTAGAAAATATTATTCAAACAATTTATATTTTGATACACCAGACAGAACACTCTTCATGCAGATCGAGGGGCCAATTTTTTTTTAAACTAGCTACATGCTTTCAGTGGCTAGAGGTACACAAAAAGTGGGTTCTAAGCAACCAAAAGATCTCACTTTCAGTAGCTAACATAACACAAAACGCTACTCTTTAACTACCGAAAAAAAAAACTCTTGTGTGATAATATTTGAGGTGATTTGAGAAATTTATGTTACTTTTACACCTTTTTTGTGTGTCGTGAGCTAAAGCATAATGCCTAAAAAAGATAGATATTAGTCAGAACACTGATTCCCCTTTTATATAGGGTTCTAACACCATACAAGCAACAGAGACAGCCTCGGTACCACAAGACCTCCAAGCCATACTTTCTAAACATCAATGGGTCTTGTTCAGTCCCCAATTCCTCCCTTCGTCCTGTGGTGTTCGTGATCATTCCATTCCCCTTGTACCCAGAAGCCTTCCTCCCAATATCCGTCCATATCATCACCACTTTTCCCAAAAAAATGAAATTGAGAAAATGGTCCAAGAACTCCTTAATGCAGGTGTTATGCACCCTAGTATGAGCCCCTGCTTGTCTCCTGTGGTCATGGTCCTGAAGAAATATTTTTCTTGGCAAATGTGTCCTAAGTTTCGTGCCCTCAACAAACTTACCATTAAAGACAAATTCCCCATTCCTGTCATTGATGATCTCTTGGATGAATTGACTAGTGCCCAATTATTCACTAAACTTCATCTCCATTTGGGCTACCACCAGATATGTATGAAAGAGGCAGACATTCCCAAGACTGCCTTTAGAACTCATGAGGGCCACTATGAGTTTTTGGTCATGCCCTTTGGCTTATGCCATGCCCCCTCCACCTTCCAAAGCCTCATGAATCATGTCTTCCATCCTTTTCTCTACCATTTTGTTTATTTTTCTTTGATGATATCCTCATCTATTGCAAAATCTGGACAAACCATCTTACTCATGTGGATCAAGTTCTCCATCTACTCTCTCACCACCAACTTTTCCTGAAACAGTCTAAATGTGATTTTGGTGCCTCAAAAGTAGAATACTTGGGTCATCTGGTTGGAAAATATGGCGTCAGGGTGGATCCTTAAAAGATTGAATCTATGAAAGACTGGCTTCACCCAAAGAATCTTAATATCTTGCATGCATTTCTAGGCTTAACAGGGTATTATCATAGGTTTGTTAAGAATTGTGGGAATATTGCAGCACATCTCACTGCTCTCCTAAAAAATAACTCTTTCAATTGGACTACAACCACTGCTCAAGCTTTTTTGACCTTGAATATGGCCATGTGCACCACTCCAGTCCTCGCTCTTCCCAATTTCACAAAGACCTTTCTGTTGGAATGTGATGCCTCAGGGAAAGGAATTGGTGTTGTCCTTATGCAAGAGGGTTGACCTTTGGCCTTTACTAGCAAGCAACTATCTGAAATAAATCTGGGAAAATCCATCTATGAAAAGGAATTGTTGGCTATTCTAGATGCCATGGATATGTGGTGTCCTTATCTATTGGGGCAACGTTTCCAAATTAAGACAGACCATCAAAGCCTCAAGTATTTTCTGGAACAATGCATTTCCTCCCCAGAACAAAAAAAATGGGTGACTAAACTCTTTAGATATGATTATGAGATCATTTATAAGAAAGGAAAAGACAATGTTGTTGTGGATGCACTTTCCCGAAAATATGAAGATGAAGGATCCCTTTTTTCTCTTTCATTCATTGTACCAGATTGGCTCCAAACCATTCGCCAGGAATGGCTACAAGATCCCAAAAGTTCACAATGGATCCACCAACTGCTGTCCAAGGCTCCAACTTCCTCAAGGTACTCTTGGATCCATGAGGAACTTCGATACAAAGGTTGTTTGTATTTAAGTAAACAATCAAAGCTTAAATCCACGATACTTTATGAGCTTCATTCTACACCCACAACAGGGCACTCCAGGTTCACCAAAACCTATGATAGGGTCAAACATTCCCTTTTCTGGGATGGTATGAAACAAGACATTCATAATTTTATAGATGAATGTGATGTGTGTCAATGCAACAAGGGAGAAATAGTCAAATCATTGGGCACACTACAACCACTCTCGATTCCACCTACTATTTGGAAGGATATTTGTATGGATTTTATTACCGGCTTACCCAAATCAGGAAATAAATCCATCATCATGGTGGTTGTTGATCACCTTTCCATGTATGCTCATTTATGTGCCCTTCAACACTCGTTTACAACATCCACAGTGGCTCAAATATTCATGGATCAGGTCTTCAAGCTTCATGGAATGCCACACTCTATTGTTTCTGATCCCGACCCAACTTTCACAAGCAATTTTTGGCAAGAAATGTTCAAGGTACAAGGCACCGAATTGCATCTCATCACAACTTATCATCCCTAGACTGATGGCCAAATAGAGGTTGTCAACAATTATTTGGAAACATATATGAGTTGTTTTTCCTCGAAAAAGAAAAATCAGTGGGCTCAATGGTTACCCCTAGCTGAATGGTGGTACAACACTTCATACCATACAACTACATGCATGACTCCTTTTGAAGCAGTATATTGACAGAAGCCACCTTCAGTTCTCTCATACTTACTGGGTGCCTTGAAGGTCCAGGCAGTTGACCTAACACTTAAAACTTGGGAGGCTATTCTCCATACCCTCAAAGATAATTTGGTCATGGCACAGAATCGCATGAAGCAAAAAGCAGATCAAGGTCTCTCTGAACGTCAATTTGCAGAAAGGGATGAGGTGTTTCTTCGACTGCAACCTTAGAAGAAAACTTCCCTCAAGGTCGAGCATTGTCACAAGCTAGCGCCCAAATTTTATGGTCCTTATACCATACTCAAGCATGTGGGACAAGTCTCCTATCAGTTAGCTTTGCCTAACAATTCGAAGATACATCCTGTTTTTCATGTTTCATGCTTAAAGAAGGTGATTGGATCTAAGTGCCAAATTCAAACCAACCTTCCAGAGTTAGCTGAATAAGGATCCATTTAGCTATATCCAGAAGCAGTTTTGGACCAGTGTGAGCGTCACCTATGTCAGTGAACCATCAAGGAAGTGCTAGTACAATGGAAAGATACAACTCCAACAGATGCCACTTGGGAACCAACCACCATTCTGCAACAATTTCCTCATCTCAAGCCTTGAGGACAAGGCTATTTTTAAGGGGGCGGACATGTTAGGGTCCTAACCCGCTGATGCAGGAGCATCCGCACCTCGTCGTGCGCGCCTGCACGGGAAGATGGAAAAGACTTCAAAGGGAGACGTCAGGGTCACGGTCGTGACTATTTTGAGGAGCGCCGCCGATTGAATAAAAGAATCCATATTTAGGCGTACTTATGTATCAATTGGGACCTGGAGCAGATAAGCTATCGTCCTTGTACAACAGGAACACTTATTAGA
Organism: Picea glauca; assembly: GCA_000966675.3. Lineage (NCBI taxonomy): Eukaryota > Viridiplantae > Streptophyta > Pinopsida > Pinales > Pinaceae > Picea > Picea glauca. The sequence continues at coordinate 183,884 of JZKD02S1386613.1, forward strand.
TTTTAATGCAGAAAGATTAGATTGGATACAGGTAGATAGGGTCATTAAGTGTAGATTAGACAATTTAGCTTTTGTGAGGGAAAA
>JZKD02S1386614.1:0-11366 GCA_000966675.3 Picea glauca
AGATGGTTGAAGAAGCTCTATATTAAATATTGGGTGCAAGCCAAGGAAAGGAGGAATACTCAATTCAAAATCATTTTCACCCACAAACTTTATGATGGTGTAAGGCCCATATCATAGTGGTATTATCTTTTTGTGGGGGTGTGTGAGGCACTCTTTCTGCAAATTTAACCATACCTTGTCACCAACCTAAAACTTGTGTGGAACCTTATGTTGGTCATGTCGTTGCTTGTACTTGGCATTGATCTTCTATAAGATATCATGAATTTTTTGTTGGAGGTGCTAGATCTGTTCAAAAAATTTGGCTTCTCTATCTACCTCGTTCTGAGTGTGGGAGGATTCTGTTGTTGAATATAGAAAGGGAATAACTACATCAATGGGGGCCAATGGCTAGAATCCCAAGCACACTTGAAAAGGGTTGTGGCCAATAGAACTGTGGAGGGATCTATTACAACTATGCTAAACATATGGAAGGCTCTCATCCCATGTACGTGGATGCTTGGAATTGTACATGCACATGATATGCATAATCATTTTGTTGACCACTTCTGTTTTTCCATCTGTTAGGAGGTGAAAGGCATCTGATTTGGTCAATGTGGTGTCCACTAGAGACCATAGGTTGGACCAAAAGGTACTGAGGAAGATGTTGTCCCTATCTGAATTAATGGTCTGTGATAACCCAAAATGAACCTGAACATGCTCAAAGAAGAGCCTAACAGTGGCCTTGGTTGTGATACTCTTTTTACATGGTGCCAAAATTGACATCTTAGAGAACCAATCAATGACCACAAAGACACAATCGCGACCATGTTTGGTGGAGGTATTTTCTAGGGTAGGGAGAGGACTGTACATCCCTTACTTCTTGATGGATGGTTTAGGGATTGCACAAGCAGTGCATGAAATGATATACTAGCTGAAATTTTGTCAAAGCTTTGCCTAGTAGAAATATTTCTGAACTACTACTACTGTCTTCTCCACACTGAAGTGTCCTACCACGTGAATATAATATACCTCCCAAATTAACTTTGCACGCTTGCTTGAAGGAACATAAAGATGGACCAGAGAACAAAAGAGCAACTCCTAGAGGTGGAAGTCAAGGACTTGTTTTTCTGCACTCAATGTCTGATAAGTAGTAGTGAATTCTGAGTCACTATTGTATAATTGTGGCTACCTAGAGGTCTCATGCCCACACGAGTTAAGAATTGTGGTTAGTGCCGCAACCGGGGGCTGACTAAGGCAATCTGCAACATGGTTGGTGCTACCCTTCTTGTACTTAATTTTCCAGTGGAATTGTTGCAGGTATGTGGACCACTTACGATGGTGGCCATTTTGCACCTTTCCTTGTGTATACATGAAACTAGAGGCTTGTGATCATTGTGGATGATCATTTCCTTTTTTGGAACATAATGATTCCACTATCGACATGCCTTCACAATAGAGTACATCTCCTTGTCATAGGTGGGATATATGGGAACATCATCAGATGTCGTCTCACTGTGATAGGCCACTAGATGTTCTTGTTGAATGAGGACTGCATCGATAGAATAGTCAAAGGCATCTGTCTCAATCTCAAATGATTGCTGCAGGTCTGACAACATGAGGACTAGTCCAGAGTATAGGCAGTGTTTCAGATCCTAGATTTATTTCTACTATGATTCAGACTAGAAAAACATGGCTTTAGCTTCACCTTTGGTCACTTGACTTAGGTTCAAAGTTATATGGGAGAACCCCAACACGAACCTATGCTAGAAGTTGGTGAGGCCCAAGAAGCTATGGAGTTCTTCCAGATTTGTCGAGGCTGACCAATCTTGAATGAATTGGATCTTGGTTGAATCCACATGCCAATTAGAGGAAATTTCAACTCAAAAGTGTCCTCCTAAGGAAAAATCAAGAAATTGATAAAATAATGATGTGTAGACAACTTTTTAATATTTCAGTTTTATCGAAGTTGCCCATGGTTATTTCACTTTTATCTAAGCTACCTTGAATATAATATAGAAAATTAAATAGGCTATCTTAAAAGTTATTGGACCAACTTTTCAAGGTGTAAAGTTCCAAAGAAAACTATTAAATATTATTAAAAGCTAATATATAAAATTACACATACTCAAAATTATATAGGATTAAAAAAAATTGTAGAAAACATATTATATATTTTTAAAAATCATGTATTATATATATATACATATTGGTAAGCAAGTAAAGAGTCAAATATATTTTAAGTAAACAATTAGGTTATATGTGTTTCCTCCCAACAATTCACAAGTTCAAATCTAGAGGGGGGTAGGGTATGCACACCTCCGTAGACTTTAGTAGTCAAATGGCTATGTGGAGGGGGTCCCTTGTGCCACAAACAAGGGGTCTCATATGCCTTCGCAATATATATATATATATATATATATATATATATATAAAACTTATCATAATTCATTGTGATTGACTTGGTAAACAAGTAAACAAATAAAGAGTCAAATCTATTTTAAGTAAACAAGTGGGTTTTGGGCCCATGGTATTGGTGACCCATGGTTTTGGTAGCCCATAGTATTATGCTCAGATCACATGTAATGAAGCCTTTATAAAAAATAAAAAAAATAAAAACATACTAAATATTTTTAAAGTTAAAATTTAATTATTTTATTTCTCATAATAAAGACATAATTAAAAACTAAAAATCTAGAAATTACACCATTATCATACACATAATCTTGAACTAAAAACCTAAAAATTATACCACTTTCATAATGAATATTATAGGATTTCTTATGCAATTGTTGTGCATAGTGATCTCTTGTGAAATAAATTGAAAACACTCCGAAATATCAAAACGCTTGATTTAAAAAAATAAAAATTAATTAAAGTTAGTAATGAAAAGTGCCAATGGATTAATATCCCTTGAATACACCATCTCTCATTTTTTACAACTATTGGAAAACCGGTTCGCATATTAATTCCACTCTCGATATCCAAGACAATTTCGGGTAGCCTGGACAATGATCATGCTTAGGGTAGACAAATTATATTATTAAAAAATATCACCAATTTCCAAATTATATAATAAAAAATTGCCTTCGACATGCACCTCTTTTGAAATTTAAAGCATTTTGATTGCCTAATATTGTATGACATGGAATTAGTATTAGGGTTTGGGGGCACATTTTTTAGTGAAATTTCCTCTAATTGGCACCCCATGTTCATCCACAATGTATCCTAAGTATTCTAACTGTTACACATTTTGGCCCTTTTCACCGGAATTCGATGACATAAATTTGGATGAAAACACAATTTTTTGTTGTTTAAATTGCATTTATGAATGCATAAATGGATTCAACATGTTGAAAAACCCATGGGGCACTCCGATTATACAGTCTTAGCCACTCGAATATGTATATCCAACAAGTTCTCACCAGATTACGACAAAAGTAAACACAAAATATTCCCTGAAAAGGGCCAAAACATAGAACAAGTAGACTACGACATTGAATTCTCTGCATGCCATATGAACATTTATCCACATTGACATATAACTTGTGTTGCCACAAAGTGCTTAAGACCTACTAAATGTGTTGCAAATGTTCTACCCAGGTCCGAATGAAACTAAGGATGTCATCCAAATACACGACCACAATAGATTTAATGAACGACTGCAAGATACCATCCATCATCCTCATGAATATCACTGAAGCATTATTCAAGCCAAAAGGCATGACCAACCACTCAAAAAGGGCTTCATTAGACTTGAAGATTCTCTTCCATACATCAATTTGTTCTATTGGAACCTGGTGGTAGCCTGACTTCAAATCAATCTTACTAAAGAACTTGACACCCTTAAGCTGATTAAGAAGATCGTAAATCCGGGAGATTGAGTATCTATTCTTGACAATGATTTTGTTTAGGCCTCTATAATCAATGAATATTCACCATGTGTCATCCTTCTTCTACACCAACATAATTGGGCTCCCACAAGGTGAGGAGCTCGGTTGAATGTGGCCCTTTCAGATGAGCTCATGAATTTGATGCTTTATTTACTCGTTCTCTAAAAGGGAGCACCTTTCTATTAGACCATAGGGTAAGGGAGCACCATGTATCAATTCAATGGGATGTTTGACCCAACAGTGTAGAGGCACCCCTATAGGTGAGATGAAGATGTCTTTATATTCCTCTACAACCTTATTCACATGGTTCTACTATGTAGAGAGATCTTGTGATGAAGATGTGGTGGTCATAGTGACCTTTTGTTCACCTTTTGACTGAACCATGAAGAAGAAAAAATTTGGAGTATGACAGATTACCTTTTGGCATTGTTTTGTTGAGATCAATGAAATTGCAGTAGTCATAACTACCTCTGGTACCTTGTAGGGATGACCTCCCAAAGTAATAATGACACTACAAGGTTGGGAATCATAAAAAACATGGAATTTCAAGATATAAGGTTGTCCAAAAAGAACATCACAAACTTTGAGTGGTGAATTATCACACAATAACCCACCTTTGAAAGGCTCGATGCCATATGAGATGAGACATTGCTAGCTAATGCAAAGGTCTTGTCCTTGACTCAACCAACTAATGGTGTATGGTTGGGGGTATGACATTTTCAGTAATGTCAATCTCTTGATGAAATCAGCCGAGATCAGGTTCTTGTGGCTTCTGTTGTGAACAATGAAATATAGTGGGGTCCCCTTCACCCACATATGTGAATGGAAGAGGCACTCCCCCTCCTCAATCTCCTCTAACTCATCTGGTTGAATCTTTGTGGTTGCAATGGTATGAATGGGTTTTTCATTCATGATCCACTTTCCCTTATCCTATTTCAAATTAGAGTCCGAGTTAGGGTTTGACTTTTTTTCTTTAATATCGACTAAGAATGACTGTTTTGAGCGACATTCATTAGTGTTATTCTAGGAGATTTTGTGGAACTAACACCACTTTCAAGTGTCCTTCTTTTACCTATCATTACCCTTCTTTTCCCGTGGCTTGGACTAGTTGTATTGATGTTGGGTCTTCCTACTCCATCCCTTGTTTTGTGAGTAGGGATGCCTTTACCATACTTTTGTTGCGACATATATGTAGTCCCAAACTCTCTCTTATTCTGTTTCTTAAATTTCTGTTTGATTTTGACAATATATCAATAAGCGGCTCCTAGTGATGAGAAGTCCAGGAAATCCATCCATTCTTGGATGTACGTATGTAGGGCACTGTGGTACTTAAAAACCAGGTGTCTCTTGAAATATTTGATACCTAGCGTTGAGTGCAAGGTATGGAATATGTTGGTGTACTCTGACACCATTCAATATCTCTCCTTATGTAGAGTTGTCCATCTCGTGTACTGGTCATCATAACTTCCAACATGGTAGAATTCCTCATTGAGGGAATAAAAAAATGCCTCCCAAGTGGGTTTTGTCTTGAATGTTACATAATCATCTTTGTTATGTCTCTCCCAATAACCTTCCCACTAATCTTTGACATGGGGAAGGGATTTAAGGAGAATGAAGGTGATCTTTTTAGTGTCATATTTTTTTTAAACAAAGTAATAACCCTCTAGCAGAGTTAACCATTTATCTCAAGCATATTCATCTATCTGACCTTCAAATAAATTGATATTAAATTTAAATAGTACCTTGAAGGGTGTTGCACCTTTGAAATGTCTACTTGTTGAAGGTGCCTCATCCACCATCGACAATCATTGAAGGATCTGGGTGAATTTTTCCATCATCTCATTCCTATATCACACAATGGATTCCTCAAGAAACATATTGATATGATCTCATTCTCCATCATCTATCTTTCCTTTTGACATGGGAGGCCGCCTGGGCCGGTGAGAGTGGTTGTCTCCTAGTGAAACTAGCTTGAGACCCAACTCTGTATACCCTAACCTCACCAGGACATGCACTGAGAAAAAAAAAAGGACAAGATTTCTCTAATACCACTGGTTCAAATTGTATAGGGAACGAAATGAAACACATACAACGGTATAGCTGAGAGCACAATAATACAGTGAAAACCCAATTTCTATTAATGGATAAAATAACAGAATACTATAGAACACAAACTCACTAGAATGGTAGTAGCTTATATATGAAGAGAGAGAGAGATGTCGGCTATGCTCATTTGCCAAAATATAACAAAAGAAGTTGAAAGGATGGCCTTTTAACATAAATAAAGAACAAAGGTCCAAAACCCTAACCCTAGGAGGTGAAGCGCCAAAAAGGTGTTTTTGGGCTCGAGGTGGTTAGTTTCCACTTTAACTTCCTAGGGGTGAAATGTTCACATACAATCTCCATTTGGTTGACATAGTATCTCATTGGAAATATCTAACTAAGGACACCAATACTATAACATCACATGGGTGTGTTGAAGACACACCCAAAACTTGAAAATTCCTAGAAAACATCATTTAGGGCCTGAAAATGGCCCCAAAAGTTTAGGACCTAGAAAATCCTAGAAAATCACAATAAAACTACCAATATGGAAAATTGTGTTGAGTCAATTGAAGAGGTGGGTTTCCACCAATATCCACCTAGATCAATGGATAAGTTTACTACATTTTAGAAGCATGGGGAAAAATCTCACGTCGTGACTAGGGACACCACAAAGAGCACATGGTGGAGGCACACAAAGAATGGTTGGTTGGTTTGAGGTAAACGTAGGTATCCCTAAGGCAGGGTTTGGGAGAGTTAGTGTAGCCATAAAATGATATGCCATCACTCCCAATGGTGGGAAGAAGAATGTAATGTGAGTGTCGGGGTTGGTTTCCACCTGTGTGGAAGGGGGCTAGTCACACACATGTGACATTCATAAGGAAGTCGATGTGGAAGAAGGTTCCACCATAACTGACTTTAGGGTACAAACTTTGGCTAAATTTAGCGGTGTAACCTAGGGTGGTTCATGGTGACAAGTGCCAAGTAACATGGAATATTTTGAGATTCTAGGGCCAATCTCAATGTATGATGGGAAATCATGATTTTTCCAAATGGGGGGAATAATTTTATCCAAATGAGCCATTGGTTGGGACTCATAGTGTGTAAGTTGGTTGATAGTGACAACCTTATTGTTACGAGGGAACAACATCATTCAAAATGGTAAAGAAGCAATTGATTTCATAACGTACATGTAACTACATCCTAAGAAGATGTTGTAGTCTAATGGTGCATATATGACCTTGATGTCTATTAAGATAGTCTTACACACTAGCTCGATAGAGACATTTTGGTAAATCCCTTTAGTTTGAGATGGGTGGCCATCATAAGCCTGTAGGGTGATAGCTAAATGGGGTAAGCTTAGAAGAGCCCAAATTTTGCCATACATTCTTGGAAATGATGTAAGTAGATGCTCCTTTGTCTATAATGCATCTGTGAATGGTGATATTTTTTTATTTTCACCGGGGTTTGGAATGCTACCAAAGAGGGAAGTATAGGTTTTAAGTTGTCCAAATCAAATGTGCCGAATGGTGAATTACATGGGTGGACTACCCCAAACGTTGACAACAAAGATTTCTTCTATCGAGGATAGTTCTACAAGACTTCCAACATTGACATGGTTGTAGGGCGCTAAGCCAGGTCATCGACTATGTTGCAACTATGAACCACCCTCGCTTGAAGGTTATGAGTATTATGTCTTAGAGGTGCCTTTGTTACTCATGGATTAGGGTCACCAAATGGATGTGGGATCATCAAAGGCATTCTCAATGTTAGTTGGGTGGCATGGAAGGTGGTTGAAGTGGAATTAGGAGGCATACCATACTGATGGTTGTGGGGTTGGAGGTGAATATTTGTTGAGTTCACGTAGATATTTTGAAAAGTAGAGTTTCTAGGTTGAGCTTGACCTGGAGGCTAGTATTGTCTTGAGGACTGGGTTTAGGTACCAATTTCCTACTAGGTAGCTACAACTCCTTGTTGAGGGAAGGGGTTGTGCAAGATGAATGGTTGTGATGGTTGAGGGAAGTTTTGTAGGGGAGGTGTTAGCCTTCCATGGTAGTAGAACCTTGATTGGACATTAATTTCTTCATCCATTTAAATTATGAAAACTGGGGCAGTGGTTATTATAGTGACCATACTCACCACACAATGTGTAAGGGGAGTTAGTCTTAAGATTATTGTTCTTCCCTTGTTTTTGCAAGTTGTTTTTGTTGTTGCTAGGATTTTGGTTTTGGTTACCAACATTAGCATTGCCCCCAATATAGTTGTTTTAGCTAGTGGGATTTCTCCCCTATCCTTGGTTGCCTTTTTTTATTATTATTATTACCTTTCTTTTTTCCATTGTTTTGTTGGTTGGTGGGATTGACCAATTTAATCTATTTGAATGCTTGAACCTGCTGAGTTGATGAAGGTTTAACAAAATTTATTCTGACATGCTACTGAGTAGGTGGTGGTGTAGCATTGGCTTGTGGGGGTCCAAGGAATGGACAATAAGGATTACCTTGTGGGGGGTCACCATATTGGTCGCATGAGGTGGAAATAAATCCACTACAATTATTACTATTGTAGGTGGGTTCATGCATGTGTGGGGAAACATGCATGGCTTAAGAGGGAAATCTATTTGTTGGATGTGATGGGTTGTGTCCGCCCTAGGTTTGGGAGGGATGGTTGTATGTCATGCTAGTAGGTGCATATGATGTGACAACAACATTGTGATGTGAGGGGTATCCACCATGATGGATCCCATAGTGGTTGTTGTTGAATGGGGATGGAGGTCCATGAGGTTGGTTGAAGTGAGTCATGGACCCAATCAACCCATCTATGGAATGGGATGGCCCAAATTTTCTCGTTCGAATGTTGAGGCAAGGGTCATCTAGGATGACTATGTAAAGGTACCCATAATAAGCATAGATCAAGTCAAAGTGTTGGGATTTGAGGATGTCCTCATCTTTAGTGTGAGGTATGGTTGTGGCCACATCTTTCATTATTAGAGAAAAAAGGAATTTCAAGAACCAATCTAAGAGGAGTTTGTCCTTAACCTTGATTTTGCACAACTACACTCCTGGTGCCACTCATGGATATGATCCGCAATGTGTGTGGACGTGGTTTGTTAGAAATTATTAATAATTTCTAGATGAGTGTCATGATGGAATGGTAACTGGAAAATGTTTAGAAATACATTTTCTAAAAACAGGAAATTGGCATGTGATCATATTGTTTTGTTAATGTACCATTTGACCGATGTCCTAGTTAGAGTTCTTTGAATAATCGTAACTGGAAATAATCATTCATGATATTATTAGAAGAGCACCATAGATGAAATTTCACGATGTGGTTAGTTGGGTCTTCACCAACTTTCCCTAAAATTTTGGAATAACTAAGGGTAGCTTGGTATTCATGGGTGGCCAAGCTGGGTCATGTAAAATGGGGTCATTAGTGAGCTTCATCAAATATGAAAGATCGATCGAATCCATATAAGGAAGGTTGGGAGTATGTAGGGGTGGTGGTGGAACACCTTCCATTGGGACCAACTGTTGGGAGTTGGTTCCTATTAAGGATGATATTCCAAGGGAGTTTATATGAGCAGTTGAGCCTAACAAGGATGACTCGAGTAATGTTGAGCCAAGCAATATTTCACTTAAAGGTGAATGTAGTGGAGGTGGTCGAATTGGTGGAGTAGAAAGACCAAGAAAACCTACCAACACTAGGGGAAGGCCTTGTAGGAATCGAGAATGGTGGGGTGCCTAAGAATCTCTTATGGTTTCTAACTTGCAGGTGGTGTGTAAACTTCAAGTAAAAGGTCACTAAACTATGTTTTTTTAAAAACAATGGCCTAATCAAAGTATATATATGAATCAAATGAAATAATTGAGAGAATGATGCAACAATGTAATGTATTTCTGTTTAAAGAAATATGTGTTTTGATAGGATGAATTTCACAAGTAGATGTGAAAAAAGAAAAAAAATGTGTCCTATGAGACCTAACATACTTCAATATTTTTGATTCACCTAGATTGGTAATGAGTGCAAGGTGAATAACATACTTTGATAAAAGAGAGCTCTTTAAGTCCCTTAAAAAATACAAGGCAACAATAAAAATTATTACAAATTAATCTAGATATCCATGTTCCATATAAAACAATAGTCCATCCATGTGGCAAGAAGAAAAAAGTTGATTTTTTCTCCTGCTGGTCCTAAATTTTTCACCTGACTGCTAAAGGGTAGAGCTAGGCCACCTCAAGTTTTTGAATGGTTTGTTTTTGGTGAATTAGGTTTGTTGGTCAGCTAATGGATAGGTTTATCAAGATTAGAAACCTCCTTGGATTGGCCAAACAATATGACTGCAATCTCCCCTTAGCTAATGGCATGCATTTTGATGAACATGTGAGAATATGGAAAGATAAACAATGGAAACAACAACAAGAAATGCAATGCGTTACTTGCTATGTGAGAATTAAGACTCAAAATGATATTTTAAGACCTAAACAAATATCCAGATACAAATCATCCAACATGTTTCAAAATAAATGATCTTTCTACTAAAGCAATAGTTGATTAATAGGTTGCATGCCAACAAAAACATGAATTAAAACAATAACTGAAAGGAAGAAGGAAATGTACATTGCACACATCACAAATTTGCATCCAAGATAAGATTAAAACACATAAAGAATTGAGCAAGAAAACACGACTGTCATATATATATATATTCACCAGATAGAGAGCTTTACAATCATAATAGCAGGTCCAACAATTTCTGATGCTTGAATCTTTCACTAAAAACTGAACTCTCCAACAATACAAAATATGGCAATTTATCATTGTTGCAGAGGGTTTCGACCATTTAAAAAAAAAGAAGTTTAACTCTTCATAACAACATGAAACAACTATTTGACTTGTGTGTATTCAATTGGGAACATAGTCATGACATACTTTAACTTAACCTTAACACAAATGTGGTTCATATCACACAAAAATGACCACTTATTATGCTTTGACAATAATGTCTCGAACCTAGAGAAACTAGACTTCTACAAGTGCAAAATACAACTACTATCTATGCTGGAGTAAAATAACCCTTAACAAAAAACTACAACATGTGAGAATGACTAGAACTGTGCATGAGTACCCACATGCATTCCAGCTGGAGACTATCTGGGAGATATCTTTATTAGGTGGCATCATCCTTAGAATTTTCTTCTCTAAGAGCAAAAATTTTCTTCAGATTATCTCCTTCAAGAAGAAGTAGGTTTTTTTATGCTTTATTTGTAGTTTTTGATACTTCTTTTGCAGCTTAGAATGCTACTTTTTCAACTCTTGATTCTGATGTTGCAAAGTATGAATTTAATGTTTTAATTCTTGCACCTGGTGGTTTTCCTTTATAGCTTCATCAACCTCCTCATTTGGCTTGATTTAGATTTTCTTCTTGCCTTTCTCTTTCAACCCCTGCTCATCATC
>JZKD02S1386625.1:0-11366 GCA_000966675.3 Picea glauca
TTAAGAGATGGAAATGTTTGGTTCAAAATGAGACAGAAAAAAAGTTGAAATGTCTTAAGAGAATAGTAATGCAACAAGGACTTTGATAGTTACTGTTCATACCATGGGATTTGTAGAGAGAGAATAATTCCAAGAACACCACAAGAAAATTATGTGTCAGAAAGGATGAATAGGAAAATCATGGAGCATGCAAGGAGTATGATATTGAATGTAGGATTGTTGTTAATCACATTTTTGGGGAGAATTTTTGGATATTTTTGTTTACTTAATAAATATAAGGCCTTAAATTCCTTGGATGGTGAAATTCCAAAGGAGGCATGGCTAGGTAAAAAGATAAACTACTTATTTCCGAAGACTTTCATTTTTTTTTTACTTGGAATAGAGCCTAGGGAAACCCACCGACCAGTTTGAGGCTTTTTCGATAGCTTTTTCATTTAAGAGCTCAACATGTCACTTGCGAGAATTGAACCTGGGTGGGGGGAAAACACCCCTCAACACAAACCACTCGGGCTAAACCCAATTGACTCCGAAGACTTTTGGTTGTGAAGCTTTTGTTCATATTGATAAAGAAAATAGAACAAAGCTTGAGGCAAAATCCAAGAAGTGTACTTTTATTGGATATGGAGTTAACGATTTTGATTATCGCTTATAGGATTATGAAAATAAAAAATCATTAGAAGTAGAGATGTGGTATTCAATGAGAACATCGTGTACCAAGATCGATTATAGAAAAAGAAAGATGAAAATGCACACATAGAATACAACAGTGCTTGATGAAAATACAGAATATGAAATCTGAGAGGTGTCAAAAAATAAAAATGTTGAAGAACAACAAAAAAAACATGAACCTCAAACACTTGCAAGAAGATCTATTAGGATAGGTAAACCCACTTGACGATATTCTCCTTCAATGTATTATTTATTGTTCATTAGTTCCGGTGAACTAAAAATATATGAAGAAACAATGCTGGTAGAAGCCAAAACGAAGTGGGAGCAAGGCATGAAAGAGGAGATGGGCTCTTTGGTACATAACAAGACTTGAGACTTAGTTGAGTTGTGTGCATGTAACTTGTTATAAAGGGATTTGCACAAAAGAAAGGTATACATTTTAATGAAGTGTTTTCTCTTCTTTTTAAAATGACTTCTCCATAGAAATAATCCACATTAGATGAACCAGGTAAATATTGTGTCTATTGTGTATTGTGCTTTCCATATTCTCTCCTTCATTTATTTCTTAACATACATCGTTGTACTCTTTAGAAATATTGATGGAATTTGACAACTAAATCACTGCTAACAAAATAATTGATTGATTGTTTAGTACAATTAAAAAAAATCCCACATACCTATCATTCATACCTATCATTCAAATTGATTACAATAATCAATATAATTAACAACATTATCATAAACCTCATACCTGTCATCCAAATTAATTACAATAAATAATATATTTAACAAAAATTATCTTAAACCTTTAATTTAACAAGTAATCTTGTTCTCACATTCCAAGGTTAATGAAAAGTGGGCAGCTAAATCATTTGAATTCCATGATGTCTTATTATGATCCGTGGAAGTGGGCAACTACATCATGTGTTCTCATGATCGTGGGAGGTCCAAAAATATATCATATTGCAGTTGGGCATGTAATTGCATCATATCAGTTATTAAAGCCACTTTCCCATGCCTCAAATCATAGTCCAATGCACAAATCTGCCATTCACATATGTGAGCTGGACAGAGGCAATGAAGGTTCGTACATAGCAAATGTGAAAGAATATGGCAAAGAGACTCGACCATTCCATCAAAGACCCGGGTGAGTTGTTAGTCAATCGAGTGAGTCGTGAATGTTAAGTTAAATTGAAGTGGGAATCATAATAAAAATTCCTTTGTTCGAAACTTTAGGTTTGATCGTGTCAATTATGAATGCTTACTTTAGTAGAGATTTTTAGTAAGGTAATAAGGTACATGTAGGAGAATTGATTTAGACATTTCTTAGATGACAAGTTGAAAACCCTAAAATATTTGAAGTAGCGTACAGGAATTGCTGCAACATGTACAGGCCTTGAAACAAACAACCATGTGGCAGATGGCCTCGCTCTTCGGTACGTATATATGTACAACCATATGACATATGGTCTTGTTCTTCTGTATGTATATATGTTAGGAAGTAGAGGGATTAAAACACCAGCAGCAATGTACATGGTACAATCGATTGCAATCCACAGTTTCACCCTACCGCGCGCCAGCCCGCGAGGATCCCATGGTCTTTTTATCTACCCTGGAATTATGTGATCAACACGGGTTTGTATGGTTGATCAAGGGTTGATTCTGCAAAATAAGTCATTCATATATCGGCCATTGTTATAGACCAAGGTTTTTTTTCTTACTGGACTGTTTTTGAGCTTTTGTTTGAGAGCCTTTGAATTCCAATAAATCGTCAGATCTCTGCGGAGGAGTAGAAGTCTCCAAAGAACCCTGTGCTTGCACACAGTGTTCAGAGCATGTCGAATGTAAGTCGTGATCTTTTCTAGATTTAGGGTTTGATTTTGATTTAGGGTTTGATCTTGGCTGTGTAGGCTGACGTGTTATTGATGTGCAGAAAATTGTGTTGAAGTTGCACATGAATGATTGCTATAAATGCAAGAAGGTCGCCTTGCATTCTGTTACGAAGATCGAAGGTAATCAACTATTTGAGTTCTGGGGATTTAATTCGTTTTTGTGGATGTTTTTGAACGTTTGGGTGATTGCAGGAATCGATTCACTGACGATCAACATGAAGGAGAACACGCTTACAGTGATCGGTGACGCCGATCCGGTTGACATGTCCAACTTTCTGAGAAAGAAATTTAGGTGCGCTGAATTGCTCTCCGTTGGGCCCGTTTCCCAGGCAGGAGGAGGAGAAGCTGGGAAAGGAGGAGGAGGAGGTGGGAAAGGAGGAGAAGCTGGAGCTGGAAAAGGAGGAGGAGGAGGAGGTGGGAAAGGAGGAGAAGCTGGAGCTGGAAAAGGAGGAGGAGGAGCAGGAGGAGCAGCAGCAGAAGGAGGTGCAGGTGGAAAAGGAGGAGGAGGTGGAGGTGGAAAAGGAGGTGGAAAAGGGGGAGAAGAAGGAAAAGAAGGTGGAGGTGGTAAAGGAGGAGATGGAGGAGGAACTGGAGGTGGGAAAGGAAAAGCAAGTGGAGGTGGAGGTGGAGGTGGTAAGGGAGAAGGAGGAGGAGGAGAAGGAAAGGGAGGTGGAGGTGGTAAAGGAGGAGGTGGAGCAGGAGGTGGAAAAGGAAGTAGTGGAGGTGAAGGCATAGAGTTCAATCCGCAGTGCTATCATCCCTCCTCAGCTTCTTTATGTGGACCAATATGTTATCATGTGTGCCAGGGTCGCTGTTATCCTCCATGCTCGGCTTGCTCATGTAGACCAGAAAGCTATCATGTGTGCCAGGGTCACTGTTGTCCTCCATGCTCGTCTTGTTCATGCAGACGAGAGATAACATGGCCAGAATATCGTCAACCTTATGCTAATCCCGACGAGGTCTGGTATGTGTTGAAAGAAGAGAAGTCCGACCCCTGCACCATAATGTAATAATCACAGGAGATATGTTAATTGATAGAGTAAGAATCCCAAGTTTCTGTTGAGGTGTCAGTACTACATAGAAATATGTCTGAGCAGTTAATGATGGTCATATGCTTTCAGTGTGTTATATATGACTTATAATGAGGAGAAAGACAATTTCCTATTGTCTACGCTATTATTATCGCAGATGCTGAGCACTATCCAGTGAGTAATGAGTTTTTGGTGTGAGATTAATGAACGTTGTTTCACCCTTGTTTGCTTGTATGAATCAGTTTTCCATCAATTCATAGAAATGTATTTGCTGCATCTTCCATATATCCATATAAATTCCAAATTATTTGTATTAATGTTATAAAAACTTATTACAAACTTTACTTAAAAACCTTCAACAAATTCTATAAATGAAAATTGTTAATACTCTTCCAAAAATACTTAAAAACCTTCAACAAATTCTATAAATGACAATGGTTAATACTCTTCCAAAAATTAAGAAAGTTACAAGATGTCTTTGTATAATAAATAAATAGTGTAATTCATTTATCAAACCTCTCTATCTGTAATATTTTGGAAATACAATAATGAAAATTCCTCTTTCATTATTTCTATGTAAGGAAAAACTGTAAATAAAAGTAAATCATCCAATTTTGAACTTCACTTTTCATTATTTAAAAAAATTACTTAAAAAATTGAAATTTCTTATTGCAATGTTATTTTCAAAACTATTTCTACATTATTAATTTAGGATAAACTATTTTTAATTTAGGATAAACTATTTTTTTAACAGTGAAATCAATTTTTATGGTTTATTTTAATTAGGTTTAGTTTGGATGATTAAAAAGAATTATTGTTATTCTTCTTACCTAAGTTCAAATCCAACAAATTACATTCTGAACTCTTAATAAATATATTATTACAAAATTTTTATATCCATAAATGTTTTTTATATCAATCTTCATAGTTTATTATTTAATGTTATAATAATAATAATAATCAATTTTTAAGTTCAAGGCCAAGCCACACCAAATTGGTGTATGAGAAGCTCTTGTTTATGGGACAATGGACCCTCTCCCCCAGTTATTCTGGATTTGAACTTGTGATCTCTTAAGAGGAAACACATGTTCTTAACCATTAAGCCCATTCAAACTGTTTACATGTAACTTTCCCTCATTACAACTAATTTACTTTTAAATTTAAATTTCAAAAAGTCTACATATTTACATACTTGGATGTAAATAAAAACCAATACCATGAATTTTTTTTATTTTTTTTAATTCATAAATAAAATTGATTGAATAATGATTTATTTTTTTCAATTCATAATGACTAAAATCCATGACGATATTTCCTTATAATTTATTGGTAAAATGTCAGTGATATTTACTATTTACTCAACGAAAACGTCAATTATAGTCTTAAACACCATCTAAATCCAATATCTCTGGACCTAAGACAAAACAGGATTCATTCACCATAAGTAATCACTAAAAGAGCAAGAGAAAATTGTAATTATTTAAAATCATTAAAATTTAAAATAAGGAAATCAATTATCAATTAATAAAAATAAAATTTAAACCTTCAATATATGCCTAAATGTAGCGATATGCGAGTCTGTACGCAAAGGTAGGGGTCATGGTCATATAATTTCACTTTGTTTCGATATCTACTATTCATGATTTGCGCACCACGAACTAAATTGCTAGTTTGAGAGTACTGAAACAAACTTTTCTTTTTATAAATGATTTCCTTTTTACGAATCCATAAAAAGGCCACACCTGCACAATATGCACACTGATGAAGCCAAGAAGATACCTCAGAACAAGTTTTTTCTTTGGGCCAACGATTTATAAATTACCAATTACCATTCTTTCTTTCATATATGTTGGGTGAAAGAAACTGGAATTTAATTTAATATTCACGAAACATCAAACTTATATATATATAGGGGGCATAAAGGGACTTAAAAAGAGGGAGGTACATAAAGAATTGGTAATTGGCTAGAGAAAGTTGAAGGAAAGAATTTAAATACAAATAAATAAGGTGAGGAAAGATGAAATAGTGGTTTTTCTTAATAATGGATATTGGGATAAAAGTTAATAATAAGTAATAATTTAATTGTTGTGAAATCACTGAGATTATGGTATTGGGAGGTTTTTCTTGTATTCAAGTATGAAGAAGATGTGTAATATGGAGTTTATATGTAACATTATAAAAAAATATTAATAAAAAAAAATCAGTGTTAATCTTAAGTAAAAAACAAAATAAATTTCAACTTACATTAAGCTCAATTAATACACACAAACATATAGGTAGATAGTTAGATTGTAGGTAAATAATTCAAAACAAAATTTAATAAAAACTGTGAATGTATACTGTCACACACCCACTACGACAACCTAGATTTTTCGTTCTTTTTTTTCGAGTGACAGAATCCATGAGATTTCTATGGGGCCTAGCATGGACCCTTCCTTCCCTTATCTTCCTCCAAACGACCATAACCTAGCCTTAGCGCAAGCGCCTTTCGCAACTTCGCGAGTTGGGAGTCAAGACTTTCGACTCCCCTTTCGCCAAACACCGACACTCGAGATACGATACGGGCATGGCTCCCTTCTCACTAGTGCCTGCTACATGTAACCGTAGGCTAGGCCAAACACTAGCACCATTCGCAACTTCACTAGTTGAGGTGTTGAGCCCTCGCGCTCCTCCTTTGTGAAATCTCAAGACGCGAGAGGTCAACGTTATGTGAACTCTGCAAAAGCGATGCGCACACGCCACTTGTCTCCTCCACTGTACTCTGGTCACGCATTGTGCCACTGTCGCCCGTCACACGAGACCTCGGCTCTTGGCGTTTCACAGCCTTAGCGATCAGGGTGCAACTTCTTCATCCTGCGAAACCCCGAACCACGATAAGTCAACAATGGGTTGACTCTTCCCTAGGTGACAAGTGTCCTCCACCGGTCACTTGCTTCCTAGGCTAAATACTAGCACTATTCGCATCTCGCGACTTCGCGAGTTGGAGTGTTGAGCCCTCACGCTCCTCCTTCTCGAATTCCCAAGATACGATAAGTCAACAATGGATTGAATCTTTCCTAGGTGACATGTTTCCATCACCTATCACCCGCTCCCACCTTTCTCTAGGTGCTTGTTGTTACGCCACTTGTCAACCACGCGGTCCCCCCCTAACGAATGTTCCACGTGTTTGCATGAGCCCTCGATGCTCGACACTTCATGAATTCTACAGTCGAAAAGAAACTCTCTCAAGTTCTGAACCCCTGATAGGCAATAACCACGAAAGTTTTGATCCCACGGTCCTCCCATGGCCTGAGTCCAACGGTCACGATCACATTGCGATCTCGTGAATTGTGAGTTCATGCAGCCCTACCCTTGACCACTCCAAGTCGCGAGTTAGCGAAATGCTACTCTCCTGCCTATACAAAGGCTAAGATCGATGGTCAATAGAGCTCCGTCAGATCCTTGGATCTACGGTCCTGGATCCCATCGCTACATGTGAAGGCTGAAAGGGTCGAGGTGTTAATGCCTGCACTTCTTCTCTAGATTCATCGATCTTGGCAGATCTAGGGTATTCCCGAAAGGATTCCGACCGTTCGTCAACCAAATGATAGGGTATTCTCTCTTTCTATAATTGGGCTTGCTATACCTTCTGAGCTTGAATCACGAAATTCAACTTCTCAAGGCTTCAAGCTCCCATGACTTCGAGACCTCAGAGAGCTACCCTTTCGGCCCCAGACTTAACCATTTGTACATAAACGAACGATGACATATAAGCATATACATGCATCCATTATTTCCATTTTAAAACACCAGGTGATCATTCTACACAAAAATTATTATGGGCATATAAACACAAGCATGCATTCATGATATTCAGTTCGAAATACAAGGTATAAAACACTTATCAGATCTACTAGGCATGATGCAACTGCTGAGAGGGGTGCTCGTTTCCACCCAACCGTAGTCTTAGTGACTCTAAACGGATTTACCACTAGCCACCCCCAAGCTAGACCACGATGCTTTGAAGTTCAGTCTCCTACTTCCAGCTCAACGAAAGTCAAGGACGAAGGTTACTCTCCTTCTCCTGATACTCAGAACTCCCTGCGTTTCCAAGGTTTTCTCCAGTTCTCTTCTGCGATCCCCGTCGTGCACGTTCTCTTTTTCTCCTTACCACATTTCCCCTCTTGCTAATTTTTGTCTGCAAGGTTGCATGTGGCACGAATTTCGCCATATGTGGTCAGGTCTGAGGGATGTTACGGATGGGCGGTTCACCCCCATCCCCTCATTAACTCTTGAGGAGCCTCCCCACTTACCAATCTGACGAGAAATCCATTCCAGGATCAGAGAGCTACTTTGGTTTTTGAGAAAGTATAAACCAGTACGGTACTGGCTCGGTGGAACTTAACACAACCATTCTAGGTCCCTTCCACCACCTCTCATTAGCCACCGTAGTCTCTTTTAGCACATCTCTGTCCCAGCGGTCATGCAACACATATTCATAACATAATTTACATTCATCGACCTTTTATACAAAGATCCATCAAATCAAACATTCACGTCTTTGAGTTTGCAATAATTCTTGGCCAATATAGTTATTTTTACAGACTGGGGGAAATAGGGTGTTACATATATGTTGAACAATTCCATGATAATTGTTTGAATGTATATAGAAATATGCTTCTAAAACAAACAAAAATATTTAACAAATTCACTTATACTCCCATTAAAAATATCAAACAACTTGATGTGCAACCGATCTTATTAGCAATTATTTTCATAAAGTAAGACAATTAAATATCATAGGAGTGTAATATTTCAAGTGAGAAGAGAAAAAAAACTTGAGGAAGGCTTTTGCCTTGAATTGGATCTCTAAACAAAGAAATTCAATGTCTACCTTAACTACATAACCGAAATAATTTTCATCATGGACTATAATATCTATATATAGATATATTAAAGAGATTGTAGGTAAATAATTCAAAATAAAATCTCGAAAACATTATCAATATATTGCATTGTTTCATGAAAATGATTTGAATCTATATAGTAATGAGTGAGTTTTTCGAGAAAACAAAAGATCTAATAAACTCCATTCTCCCACTTATGTTACTATTAAAAATACCAAACAACGTGATGTGCACCTCATCCTATTAGCAATGATTTTCATAAGATAAGGCAATTAAATATTATATTACTGTAACATTTCAAGTGAGAAGAAAGGAAAACTCTAAGAATTTTTGGTCTTATAATTACATCTCTATTTGTTGACAAAAATAAATTCCATGACAACCTTAAGATAAAAACTAAATATTTCAAAAAAAATATTAATCGTCTTTGATGTATATATTGAATAGTTTAATGATAATTTTTTGAATGTAGATAGAAATATAAACCAATTTTTTAAAATCTCTCACTTATGCTTCCATTAAAAACATCAAACAATTTGATGTACAACCAATCCTATTGACAATGATTTTCATAAGGTAAGGTAATTAAATGTCATATGAGTGTAATATTTCATGAGTGTAATATTTCAAGTGAGAAGACAAAAAAAACTTGATGAAGTTCTATGATTCAAATTGGATGCTTCGATGCTTCATAAATCTAGAATTAAGATGAATCTTATAGAAACCAATGCACACATTATTCAAATTGAATATCTTATAATAAGCATAGAAATATTTATATGAGGCTACCTCATGGGTATGCCTTGCATTCTCTCGAAGTATTTCACCTATTACATTCAACACACACTTATGGGCATTGTAAAAATCGATCAACATGGTTACCTTTTTATTTTATAAATATATCTTGAGAGCTTGAGGAGTGTTGATGCCAACAAATGCATGAGAAGATATCAATAGAGTAGTCTCTTTTGGTTCTATATCTTGTGATTGTTGATCTTCTTCCTCCTCACAATTTATGTAGAATAATTTCCTCTCCTTTCACTTATTCCCCTTACTATATTTATTTTTACAATTGAAAAATAACCCCTTTTCTCTTCTTTCATCCATTTACTAATGTGTTAATTTTGTAGGCTGAGCGATATTAGGAGAGGTTACATGGTGCTCTCTACAATTGTTAGTGGTCACCCTTCTAGTAGCCATATTTTTACTTTCGTCTTTCCTTGCGCACAAGAAGCATGCTCCAAATATTTAGGCTCCAAGAGATTCACCTCATGTTGAATATTATCCTTTAAAGTGCCCATAAAGAAATCAAATAGATTATCCTTTTAAATTTTGTTTACTTTGAGACACAACCTTTTAAATTGTTGAATGTGCTCCATAATTAAACCTCTTCTCTAAAGACTTATCAATCGAATAAATAATGTGTTTCTCTTAATGTAGCTATAATGTTCTATCATTTCATCATTTGAAATTGAGAAGAGACAATGGAATCAGTTTTTCATTCACAAAGCCATAAGTACTACACAAATTGATTAGGTTCTAAATACAAGGATGCATGAGTTAGTTTTTGTAAAGTTGACACTTGGTGTAGATCAGAGAGTTTTCCTGTATAGAATATCCATGGTTGAGTGCATGAGGTTGGTGGGCAATGAAGTGGCAATGGGGTGAGAAGGAATGTGCACCCATAGGAATGAATGCATGTTTCTAGGAACATCCACACATTCTTAATCATATAGCCTTCAGTTGACAACTCATACTATTTAGGAAAATGCATGTGTTCCTTAGAAACATGTGTTCAGGAATGTGCACACATTCCTCAAAATTTTTTTAAATGAAATAAACGCCTACATGATTTAGGAACACACATGTGTTCCTAAAGCATGCTCAAATTATTAGTAACAAGAATATATGTGTGTTCATATTAACAAAATACATCCCCCTCTCTCTCCCTTTGTACGTCACTCCGCCCCCGCTCCCTTCCCCCTTCATCCCACCCCCCACAGCTCTCTCCCTCCCCCTCTCTCTCCCTCCCCATATATTTCTCTCTCTCTGTCCAAATACTCTCTCCCTCTCTCTCTTTCACTCACTATCTCCCCCTATCCCCCTCACTCTCCCTTTCTCTCTATCCCCTCCTCCCTTCTCTTCTTGTCTCCCTCTTCTCCCCACCCTCTCTCTATAATTATTCCCCATTTATCTATTCTAGGTGGATATTGGTTTCCACCCACCTATTCCAACTGACTCAAAAAACGTTTTGAGAAATTTACTATTTTTAGCAATTTTTCGGTGCCTAAACTTTTGTGGCCATTTTGAGGGCCTAAATGAAGTTTTTTCTGGATAGAGCACGTCAATGATATTCAAAGTCTCTGATTGATCCCCAAAAATGAATCACCTCGATGATACCTTTCTAACAATCTATCGTGTGCCCAAAACGAAGATCATATGCCAAAGTTACGCCCCCGGGAAGTTGATACACCAAACTACCCAAAACGAGGTCCACAAAACTATTGGATTTTCCTCTTCTGGGGTTAGGTTTTTGGATTTTATTTATGTTAAAAAGGCCTTTATATCCTCATTATAATCATCTTCTTTCTAATTTGGGTATTCATCACATCTCTTCTCAAATATAAGATTCCACCATTCTAGTGAGTCTTTCACTTTGTATTTCTACAATTTTGTACATTTCGCTTATTAATATAAACTATATATTATTGTATCTCTGTGCTCATGTTTATATCTCTAATAAATATCTTTTATATTATTGTATATCTTATATATCTCTATACATTTATTTATTATATCTCCACTCTCATTTTGTGCCGAAAATAATCCATATCATTCTCTATCTCTCCCCCTCTCTCTCTACCCTACTCACTCTATCTATCCTCTCT